>CAUYON010038455.1:0-43587 GCA_963573935.1 Arctocebus calabarensis
GCGCCCGCCACAATGCTGGGCCTTTTTTTTTCTTTTTTTTTGGTTGCAGTCGTCATTGTTGTTTAGTGGCCTGGGCTGAATTCAAACCTGCAAGCTCAGGTGTACGTGGCTAGCATCTTAGCTCATTGAGCCACAGGTGCCGAGCCTCAAATTGATCTTTTATCAAGACAAATTGGATCATGACAAATCCTTTCTTAAAACCTATCACTAGCTTTCCAATTTGAATTTTGAATAAAAGGCAACCTCTGCATTCTTAACGCATTTAATGCCAGGATTTCTCTTCTCATACTATGAGAAGAGAAAGAAATTTTTAATTTTGGGGGGGGCAGTTTTTAGCCAGGGCTGGGTTTGAACCCACCACCTCCGGTATATGGGGCCAGCGCCCTACTCCTTTGAGCCATAGGCGCCGCCCGAATTTTTTAATCTTAAAATGGCAAATTCTTTCCCATTTCAAGGTCTTTGCTTGATCTTCTCCCCCAGAGGCTCTTCTGATTCCTCTCCCACCAACCACTCTTTACATAACTTCCTTTAGATGACACTTAAATGTCATTTCTTCGATGATGTTTCCCTAATCTCATGAAGCCTCTTTACTCTATTTTCTGTCTCTGAACATTGTTTGGTTTTTCCAGATCAGGAATGTATTTATTTATTCTTGTCCCCCTCCCCCATAAGAAGATAAACCTGTCTTCTAGATGGCAGACCATGAGGCCTAAGAAATCCTTAGGACAATGGTTACCATACATGAAATTGGTTAAATAAATGACAAATGACATGATGCTGTGGTGTGGCCAAAATATGTGGCCAACATATTGGGGATGGACAAGAGCTGCAGCTGGCAAGATGGCAGAGAAGCTTGTGCTGTAGCACATGCAAAAAATGATGGTACCAGAAATGTTTACTAGTTAGAAAATGACTAAATTATTAACACTATAATTGTAAAATTTGATCCACATTCTGTCATGAAAAAACTATTATAGGAGCACAAAAGAAGGGCTATGTGTACATTTGATTTAATTTAAAAATATATTTTTCCATTCTTCCAGTTTGTCTTTTGAATATTTAGGCAGTAAGTAAATAAATCTGTCTCACTTGATATATCTGCCCCTCTGTCTTTCTGTAAAAATGCAAAAACAGATGCAAATACATCTCACCAACGTCAAGTGGCACAGAGGGAAGACAGTGCTCCTTTCAAAATGTTTCTCACTGAGCACTAGAACCTTCATTTTCCTGTTATCTTAAATGTATCTAGTCCATGTATACTTAGCAACACTGAGCAATGACAACAAAAAAATTTTTTAATATAAAATTTGTAAAAAAATTTCTCCTAGTAGTCAAGAAACAGGGTTAAATCCTGTTCTAGCAATGATTTGATTTCTTTAATGTGGAGCTAGTAGTATTTCTTAGTGTTGCTGTGAGAACTGAATGTATTAAATAAGAAAACATTCAAGAAATGGTGTATGGGCTGCACCTGTGACTGAAAAGAGTAGGGGCACCTGCCCCATATGCCAGAGATGGTGGGTTCAAACCCAGCCCTGGCTAGAAACTGTAAAAAAAAAAAAAAAAGGAAATGGTGCAAACACACTAGTTATAATTAAAATATATGCAACATAACATACATCCCATGCTCCTTCTAACCCTAATAAAAAAGAAAAGTAGATACCCTAAAAAGTTCTTCTGGGACTTGGCCATAATAATCCTTCTCCTTTTGCAAATGGCACAGGTAAAGGCTTAATGGGTTCTGAAAGAGAACAAGGAGGTTAGAGAGTAAAACTAAATTTGAGACTAACCTGTGTAACTGGCCTGGAATTTACTTTTTATTTTTTTTACCCAAAAGTGATGTAGACGCTGTGCGGCCTGTTCTATGTGTTACTAACAGATGGAAAAAGGCAATCCAATATTCTGTTCCTTGTCAAACTAAAGTACTATCATTTGCAAAATGCATTCTGACTTCAGCAATGTTAAAATATGTTTTACAAAATGTATATCTTACAATCAAAGAAATACATTAGCACAGCTGACCAGTGGCAAGAGAACTATGCAATTATTTTATGTTTATATTTCATGGAGTTCAAGCTGCTTGATAAACCAGTAGTGTATGCAAAGAACTAGTCAGCATAGGCAATGAGTTCTGATGCCAGCTTAAGAAAGACTGGTCAACTTTAACAAATTTAAGAAATATTCCACCCTGGACTGGTCTGTCCTCTGTAGATTCCACATTGTTCTCCCTCCATGAGGTCTGAACTGAGACGTGTGTGTTTTACTTCAGGCCCCACATTACAGATGACAAACCACGTCCGATATTGTTGATTCCTTTGAAGGCTGCAGGAGACTGAACTCACTTTCTACACTGTATTTCTTTCCGCACTGGCTCCTGGCAGTGGATGACTTTCCTGGGCTCTGCCAGTTGCATAACTACATGCATAAGCATAGCACTAGCAAGTATAGCACAGGATGTGAATTAGCTTCCAAATTCTATGGGGAAGTATAATGTTGGAAAATATGATGGTGCAAAATAGAAGTCATAAGTCTGTATATGTTACATTTTATATGCTTAATTATAACCTAGTGTGTTCACCATAAACCATGTATTAATTAATTTAGCTTCCATAATAATAATTTAGCTTCCATAAATTAATTCATTTGCTTTATTAATTAATTTAGCTTCCATAATAATTCGATAGAAATTTTTACTTTCTCAGTAAGATAGAAAATAAAAACAAAAAAAGATGCACCCTTTGCTATACCTCTCCTGTCCATGATGCTTCCCTCCCACCATGTCTACGCAGTTGGTGCTCTGCTTACCTGCATGAATTTGTTTACCTTTATGCGCAGCCTTTCAACATTTCTCATCCAGCTCTAACCCTCCTTCATTAAGTCGATGTGGAAGCAGTGCGTGGTAGTTTCTTTTTGTGTGGCTTTGGTTAGTTTAAAAAGATGTTGAATGATTACCTGTATTTTATTGTTTTTCCTTAAAATTTTCTGAAAGTCCATCTTTGAATCACACAAGTCCATCCTTAAATATCACCGGGAAGCAGCTACAGAACATCCATAAATAACCAGGGGACAGTGTCACAAGAAATATTGCAAAGTATGTACTTTCAAATTAAAATTTCTAGATTCAGCTCAAAGTTAATTAAAATAAAGAAGGGGTAATAAAAAACAAAACCTGTTCAGAAAGCTAATCGTAAATCTCAGACTTTCAAAGAATAGAAGTGTGTGGATAGTCCAAGTCTGTAAAAGAGAATTACAAAGTAAACAGCGTTAGATGACTTACAGATTGGACCCCACCAAATTAAATAAAACCAAGCTAAATAAGAGCCAAAGGCATGTAAGTATGTATAAGTTTGATGTAATATGTTCCTAGCACTTCAATTCTGTGTACGATTCAACAATCATGCTCTTGGCATCTCAAAATCATTCCATATTGCTTCAGCCAATGACTAAAACTCATTAAAAAGACTCATTCTCTAATTTGTCTGAAGTTTGGGGTGTGTATTTCTGGTTATGCTGGTTTTAGTGAGGACTTCAAAGGCTCTAGACTGATGATCACCTTTGAAGCCCCAACTTTCAAAATCCCCCTCAGACTCCTTCCTCCTAGTCACAGAGGTGCTGGCTCACACCCTCCTTTCCACCATGATCTTCTGAAGGTCAGAAATTTCCATATACCGTCCTCTCTGCCTTATAAACTCTTCCTCCGCCCATGTAGCAACATTCTTCCAATCCTTCAGGCATAAACTCAGTTGTTCCTGTCTCCGAGAAGTCTTCCTTGGGCTGCTCTGTTTAGACCATGTTCTTCTACTATTTTCCTTTTCATCTTCTTCATGGCACTTGTCATATTAGTTGGGCAATTATTTGAATAAATTACATCTTTCTCAGAAAACCTTGAAGACTGCTACTTTAGCTCATGGGCAGAATACTGTAATTAGTTGTTGAATGAAGAAGGGAGGGCACGAGGTGGGATCTCACCTAAGATGCACATTGTGAAAGTGTATAACACAGTGCCTGGGTGAGGGGCTCTTCACCCTGGAAGTGAGAACACTGTAACCTAAAAGTTTGTGCTCCCATATTAATTTGAAATAAAATAAATAAATGAATGATAAGAGGGCGGGACCTGTGGCTCAAAGGAGTAGGGTGCCAGCCCCATATGCCAGAGGTGGTGGGTTCAAACCCAATCCCGGCCAAAAAAAGAAAAGAAAAAGAAAAAAAAATGAATGACAAGAAAAATGAATGAATAACCACAATTTACTCCCTGATGCTTCTAGAAGGGCTATGTAAAGACTCTTCAGACATTTTTTTTCAACCCTAACATAGAGAATAAAATTCCTGGAAACAAGGTTAGATTTACTTTTGAATTACAAAAAATAAAGAAACACTGTCACAAAATTTGAACACCTGAATTGAGTTTACAAAATCTTTTCTGTTGTACTTGTTTAGCAAGTCACCTTTATTCTTTCTGTTAACAAGCACAAATTCGTGTTCAGCACTGCATGCCAGAGGAAACAAAAGATGCCTATCAAAGCAAAGTTGTCTTCTAAAGACAATTGAAATCTTCTATATCAATCAAAGGCCTTATTTCTCTAAGCACCGTTAATTAGGCTTAATACTACCTGCTAGAAAAATTAGCCCTTCAAATTGATAAAGAGTCTAGCACAGTGGAATATTCTTTCTCCCTCACAAAGCCGTGTTCTAAGGTTGGCAGTTGGTCTTCTCCACATAGTGATTCGGCAAATAAGTTCTTTTCATCTTGAGGCTCCATAATCTCTTGGATTGTCTGCTGTCTGCATTTCCCTGCAAAGGGAAAGAATGCATGGATCCCATTTAAGCACATAATTCCTTTTAAAGCCTTTGGTCTAACAGGAGCACACATCACTTTGCGACCCATTCCATTGGCAATAACTACTCACATTGTCAGCTCCTGATATAGGAAGTAGGGGAGATGAAAAACCATAGTCTCCATTTAGACATCTATTAGCCAATAACAATGTTATACTGTGGAAAGAGGAGTATAAATATGAGTTTGGAGGTACAAGTTGACATTTCTGCCAAAAATCACTCTCCCCCACCCCCCACCCCCGGCTTGAATAATAAAAATTTGTCGAGGAGAACTTGGGAGTGGAAACAAGAGACCACAAGAACTTTCTACTATGTGAAGAGTGCAGTAGAGATAAAAATAAGTAATATTTTATCCATGATGTCAAAAATTTCATGCCAGGGAGGAAAACAACATAAGCACAACTGACTTGTAATATAAAACCATACGTGATATATGGACAAATATATGTGTATGGGCTTGTGTGTGTGTGTATACAGGTACTTACATGGTCAGCATTTTGATGAATATAAGGCTGTTCAAACCTTCAGGATTTCAGTAGATCTTTCGATTTAACTTAGTTTGGTCTTAGATGATTGTCAACCGTTGACTTTTGATGGTACTAAAGGAATATTACCTTTAAAAAGTTACCTGTTTTGTGCTACCTTATTCTCTCTCCAATAATCTTGGGATTTTACCTTTCCATGAATTATTGAGATATATAAAATGTAAGGTAGTAATTTTTTATGTAAAAAAGGTAAATTGTATGCCACACAATATAACAAAGATACCAGAGCAGTGACTTGTGGTGAAAATAGAAAAATATCATGTGCCTGCATGATTTGGTAGTAAAGGATAAGCACTTACAGTACCAAGAGGGAATTTCAGTTTTAGTTACGTTTTATTCAGAAATGACCATTAGTTGTAGTACACGCACTGCTTCACTATATTCTAGACACTGTGCTAAGTATTAAGATGAATGTTCTCATTCGATCGCAGTAGGGGTATGAGGTAGGTACTGCTGTTATCATCGTTTTCAGATGAGTGAATGGGTCCAGATTAGTAAAAAAAACTTTCCATAGTTCATTTATTTTATAAGAGACAGAATCTAAATTTGAAAGTAAGTCCCACGTTTTAGAATTTGAACCCTGAATGTTCCACAGAAAGAAAAAGCTACTTACGAATTCGTCAAATTCTGTGTCACTCAAATGTAAACAAAAGTGATGCTGAATCAAGTGATATTTTCAATCAAACATAATTTTCCTATATCTAAAAATTAATAATAGTGCAAATATGTGCAATATAAAAGCAAATTGTTTTAGGGATTCAATAGCCAAATTATTATATCTAACTTCTAAATAGTTCAGGGCCCTCTTCTTTCTCCACATTTTCTCCCAAAATTATCTATTGACTTTCACAAATTGAAATATCAGAAATTCCATGGATTCACCCATGGCCCAAAACTCACTTGTGTCCCCCCTATTTCCTACTGCCTAAAATGACAAATAAGTTGGGTGTTTCCCAGATACCACATCCAAACCTGAATTCTTTGTTTCCCTACTCCCCAAACCTGCCATTGTGCAAGCCAGATACCTTGAACTCATCTTGGATCCCTTTTATCCCCCACCCCGAGCCGTCAAACCTATTAGAAACAAGTTCTCTCAATTCTATCTCTAAAATGTCTATCAAATTCATCTCCTTCTTCCCATGTCCAATTACCACTGCATCTGGACAACACCGCTTCTCTTCTGGAGACCGGTGAAGACTCCTAACCCACCTCTCTGCATCCATTCTTGCTCTCCTCTGAGCCATTTCCACACTGCAGCGAGACAGGGTTTCTTAAAATGTAAATAAGTCCAGGGCAGTGCTTGTGGCTCAAAGGAGTAGGGTGCCAGCCCCATATGCTGGAGGTGATGGGTACAAAGCTAGCCCCAGCCAAAAAAAAAAAAAAGAAAAATGTGAATAAGTCCATGTTATGTTCTTGTGTGAAATCCAAATAAAATCCCAAATCGTTAGCTCATACGGTCCTTTGAGTTTCAGCCATAGCCTCATTCTCACACCTGATCCTACTTGTCTTTTCACTCTACGCTATTCCATGTTTGTCTTAATCCCACCTTGATCCCCATTGCATCTGCTCTTACTTGAACAGTCCTCTTTCTCTTCTGCTTCCCATCACTAGATCCTTCTCATTTTCACATCGCTGCTTAGACTTCATCCTCTTAGAAAGGTTTTCCTTGACTTTCTTTTTAACAGAAGACTCTTGTTCTCTACCTCATCTCAACCTCTTGATTATTTCCTTCATAAAATTGTTTTCAAAATTGAGATATTTTTATTTGCCCATTTATTTATTAATCTTTCCTCTATCTTTCCACTTAAATTTAAGCTCCATTAACTGAAGACCTTGTTTGTCTTGCCCAACATGAGATCACTGGTACCAGCAACAGTGCCTGACAGCTAGCTGATGCCCAATAAATATCTGTTATTAAAAGAAGAGGGATGTTACAAGTGAATAAGGAGATGAACAGAAGGTGTGCCTTTCTTTTCCCCACGTGAGAAATCTTTAATATACAAATGATTTTATTAGATAGAAAATAGGATGATACTCCATGTAAGAAGTCATACTTTTGAGTCAACATTCCATCCTAAAAATTGGATTCCTTCCACTAAGTTTTGAGACCCTATTAAAAAATGTTTACTTTTTCTTAACACAGTTTCCTTATATTTAAAATGGCATATACTATTTCACAGAATGGGAATGTGAATTATATGAAACAATAGACAAAGCATCTAGCACAATGTCTCATACACAGAAGACGCTTAGTAATGTTAGCTTTTCAGAGAACATAGCCTGAGATCTATGTTATTAGCTGGCAGCCCCTTCATGTGTTCATGCTGCAGAATCTCAGTGTGATTATTAGCCAAGTGCTGACTGGAAAGTAGGAGAGTCACCATTGATCTAGACATTGATGCAGAAACAAGGGGGACTTCATTTCTGTTCTTGGTTTTCCCACTCAAAGGCCCTCTGACCACTGAACCACCCTTTTTCTTATTTCCCTCAGGAGGGGAATTTTTCTACCTCTTCTTATCTATTATCTCTATTAATATTATCTCTTATCTTCTTATCTATTATCTCTATTAATATTATCTCTCAAACATTGACTTCCTCAGCTAACAACTGGACAATCCATTGCGGTGTCAACTGGAAAAAAATTAAGATACTTTCTTTATGAACTTTAATGGTAACAAAAGGAGAAAAATAAAGCACGAACTCTTTTCAAATAACATTCTAGTCAAATTCCCAAAATATTTCAATCCATAATTTTCAACTTTTTTTGAACCTGAGTTTAATAAAACTGCAAGCCCATCTTTTGTAACTTCTTACTTAACCAATTTGGTGACCATGAGAATAATCAGCCTGAAGATGTCTGCCACCACGCCTGTGAAGTGCACCTGTTTTTGGATCCATGAACTACCATGTAATCAGTAGACTCAGACTGACTGTTAGGGTTTGAAACCTTTGTTTCCTTTGAGGGAAGCATTGTGTTAGGGGAAAATGCTCAAAAGAAGCTGACTCTCGGCCGGCACCTGTCACTCAAGTGGCTAAGGTGCCAGCTACATACAGCTGGTGGGTTCAAATCCAGCCTAGGCCTACCAAACAACAATGACAACTATAACCAAAAATAGCCAGGCATTGTGGCAGGCACCTGTAGTCACAGCTACTTGGGAGGCCGAGGCAAGAGAATTGCTTAAGCCCAAGAGTTTGAGGTTGCTGTGAGCAGTGATGCCACAGCACTCCACCCAGAGCTACAGCTTGAGACTCTGTCTGTCTCAAAAAAAAAAAAAGATGCTGACTCTGCTACATCACAATGTACCTCACAAACATATGTGATTACTATATTTCAATTAAAACAAAAAAGCACTCTGGGAGGTGGGTTGATTGCCTGAGCTCAAGAGTTCAGCTACTTGGAGGCTGAGGCAAGAGGATCACCAAAACCCAGGAGTTTGAGGTTGCTGGGAGCTATGATGATGACATGCTATCTCTACCCAGGGCAACAGAGTGAGACTCTGTCTCAAAAGAAAAACAAAAGTATAAATGATAGATAAATAGATCATGGATGGATAGATAAATAGATAAAGGAAAAAAAGAAAATGATAGCTTCTATGTTCTATTTCTTGAATACTCACTCTTGAAGCCTCTAATCTTCCCATAAGAAATCCAAATACCCTGTGGCTGCCATGCTGTGAGGAAGCCTCAGGTAACTTAAAAATTCATATAAAGTAGTTGTCAGAATATCTTTCTATGAAGGGCCAAAAAGTAAACATTTTAGGTTGTGCAGGACACGTGGTCTCTGTTGCAACTGTTCAACCCTGCAGTTGCCGAGATAAGGCAATATTTAAATAAACGTGTGTGGCTGTATTACAATAAATCTTTATAGTCACAAAGTTTGTATAAGTTTCCCACCTCATGAAGTATTGTTCTTTTTTAGGTTTTTTCAAACATTAAAAAATTTAGAATCTTTTATGTTCATGGGCCATACAACCACAGACTGCAAATGGGATTTGGCAGAAAAAGAGAGAAGAGAGATTCAGCTAATCCTCAACTGTTCCAGCCCCCAGATATTTTTGTCATCCAGGTGAGGACACAAACATAAGAGCAAGATAAGTCAACTGTACTTGGTAATATCCAGATTCTTGGCCTCTGGAATCATAGATATAATAAAAATAATGTTAAACCTTAATTTGGCAGGAGCAATAGGTAACTGGACACAACATTGAACAGCTACATTTACTTTTCTTTTAAGCTCTGGGACCACATGACTGGTCTTACCTCTCACAAATGTCCCTTCACATCGGCCCACATGAAGTAACACTTTTGACTAACGATTAGCCAAAAATTAGTCAAAGTCATAATAATAATGCTGATTAATAATCAGTTTTCTTGGTGCCACTGTTATGACATTGTGATCAAAATGAGCAAAGTTTCTGTTTAAAAACATCACGTGAAAAGGTGTGTTATACTAAATTCAAACAGGAAATGAGTTTTCTGATTTTTCCATTAAAAGTCAGACAACAAATGAAGCTCTCAATGTTTCAAATCTCAGTTTAGAAGAACGAAGAGGAACCTACCTTATAATTCGCCTATTGTTTTTGCCACTCAGCAGTAAGTAATGCCCCGCCTTCTGATAACTCTCTGAGTACTTCTCTCTCTGCCACTTTCAGAGAAGCTGATTACCGAAGTGGAACGCAGAGAAATCAGTTCGCAATGGACACACGCCCCAATCAGACAATCAGAGTCTGGATAGTCTGGGCAATTTTAGGTGGCATTTTAAGAGACGGACTCTCCTTCCCCCCCACCACCCCCCCAGCTAAACTAAAAACTGAAAAAGAAAAAGCCTGGAGTTTAGGCCTTCTTATGGCTACCATACAAATTCCAAGTGTGAAGTCAAAGCAGCTTGCATTCAACCCGGAGAATGGGAACTAAGACACTTAGAGAAACATAATATTGTATGTATGTTCAATCTGGTTATATCTAATCTGATGATGTGCTGAAACGTTTAACCTTACCTTAGCCAGTAAATTACCTCTTCATTTAAGGTACGTTAGGTGAAATTTTGTGACAGCTGCAATACAAAGCTCCAAGTCCCCACAGAAGAAAAGACTTTCTCCCACTGGAATATCCACTTATTTGCTGTTTAACAAGTATTGTTAGAATTATACCTACTATATTGTAGATGGGTGATAGGACCTAAAAACACAAAAATAAGTAGGAACAAAGTCCATTCCCAACAGAAGCTCACTATATAGTAGTGAAAACGAACTTACCAACAAATAATTAAATTGCAGTGTGATTAACGTGTAATGGCATCCTGGTCTAAAAGAGGAAGAGATCAACTAACTATGCTTGAGTGGCTGTAGAAGGTACAAAGGGGACCTGTGAGCTGGGGGGGAGGGCAGCAATTAGGTTTCATCAGAGGGGTAGCTGGGCAGGATGCCAGGAGCGTTCCAAACAAAACACCTTGTTTGAAGAACTTCAAGCAACACACTTCAGTTTTGTGGAATCATAACGTGCAGACAAGAAATTTGGGGAGATAAACTATTCTGAGGCCATGAAAGCCTCGGCCGGAATACTCAGAATCTGGATTTCAATCAATGGGCAATGAAGAGTTCTTAAGCTTATCAAGCAGGGGAGGCATCTGATAAAATTCATTTTTAACAAGGGCTTTCAGTCAATAGTGTAGGGTGGGTTTGACCGAGTGAGAGGACAGTCATCACAACTGTGATGGTTCTGTGATGAATCAGAACCAAGAAAAAGCCGGGAGGCTACAGCGGGAAAGAGAACGAACGCATTAAAGGCGTCTCACAGGTATGTTCGCAATGCCAGTAGGCGGGAAGAAGGGAAAGACTCTCAGATTATGCCCCAGTGTTTACACCAGTCAGATTGATAAGCTATGGGAGACAGATTTGTCTATTCTCACTGAAGTCCAACTTCTCCCGTTTCGTATCTTAGAAGCGCTTCCGTTTTCTTTTTCTCTGCTACCAACTCATGTCCGTTTCCCCTCAACAGAGAAGCCATAGCTTGGTAGCTTTCTATTTTGGATGTGGGGTTTTTCTCTTTCATCTTCTTTATGTCACGGCCCTCTTAACGAACTTTTGGTTAATATTCCTTCTCCCTCTCCCTCTCCACGCAGAATGAGTCTTCTGATAAAACCCTGGGCGGAGGTGGGCAGTGCGGGGAGATTGTGCAGGGGTGTCGCTGAAGAGTGACTGGACTTCAAGTCTAGCACGTTCAGTCCAAAGGGTCTCTCATCGCACGGTGCGTAAGCGGCACATTGGCCTAAGGTGTGAGCGCTAAAGCAGGCGCCAGCGCAGCTCTGCACAAACTTCTGCCTTACTTTTGATGTGGGCGGAAATGAGCTCAGCCCAACATGCTCCACCGCTTCGCCCCTCCTAGCTGGGTGGTGCAGCTGCAAAGCGTGTGCTGTGAACCTTGTGACTAACATTTGAGAGCCACAGAGCCATGACCCGGGACAATCACTTAGAAACACACAAAACATGCCTGGCAACCTGCACAAGGGGAGTGTGACCCTCTGTCTTCCTACAGACCGCCTTCCTGGCCCACCACTCCAACTCGGAGGTGGCCTTAGAGCGGGGCCTTGCGGTGTGCTGAGGCGCTTCCTTGGTGATGAACTGTTCAGCCTCAGCTCTGCGCACAGCAGGGGGGACACGGGGACGTGTGCTTACAGGAAGTCAGTGGTTCCCTTTTTAAAAATACCTGCTTCCGGATCAGCTTTCTACAGCTGCTTTTGGAACTTCGGTGTGTTGGGTAGGGGAGCGGGGCTGCACTCCGGGGTCCCTGCCCCGCTGTGGGACCGCTTTTCAATGGCGGGGGTAGGGGAGACTTCTGGGGGAGGGGAGGCTGCTGAAGCGGGAAGCCCAGCCTGGGTCCCCCACAGGGGCGGGCGGGCTGAGCAGCCCGGGGCGTCCCGTGCCCGGGGAGAGCCCCCGTGGCCGCGCGGTGCCCTCTCCTCAGGTCACGGTTCTCCTGGGTGTTACGTGCACTTAGGGACGGCGAGGTCGCCTCTTCTCCTCCCGCACATTCTCCCATCCGCACTCACGTCTGGTCCCTGACTCTACAGGCTCAGAATGTGAGAACTCCTGGGATGGCTGAAAATGCCCGCTCTGCCTCCAGGTGCTATAAGGAACGGGACACAGCGCTTACCCTGTTACCATAACGTTCATTATCTCTGTCCTGGAAAACAAATAATTTAGGGGAAAAAATGAAGGGAATGGGACCATATTGATGCCAAAGCTGACTTCATCTCCTCGATTAGGTTATAAAATAAAGTGTATCTTTCCATCCTGGTCACCTGATCACAGACCACTGGAGGAACTCCTTTCTTTCAGGTTTACCGTGGGGATTCCTGCTCGTCCTGATGAATAAGGTTCCTGGAAGCCAGCTTTTTTTGTTTGATTTAATGGTTATTTCTTTGAAGTAAGAAAAACAGGTCCATTTTTATTGTGTTGGAAGACAGTGATCGCTACATGAGAATCTATTGTAACAGTTTTCAAGGGATGTAAGTCAATCTATGCTTTTCAAATAGAACAGGGATTATGTAGGGAAACGTGTAGAACCACCACGTAGAGGTCTATAATCAGCTACTTTAGCTTGAAGTTTACACCCGTGGACATCCTATAGATAGCAAGTAAAATCTACATCTAAAATCAATTGCAAAGTAAAATGGTGTGCAAAATTCACATCGCCATTCACCGGAGAATTTTTCATAATGAAAGAAAAAATATGATTTTGTCATTCCACACTGTTGTTACATTTCTGTTTATGTTTGCATGGATATTACATAACAATATTTTTAGGTACAATCATAAATCAATAAAGATTGCTTTAAAAAAGCTATTTCTATTAAAAGAATTAAACTGTCCAAACTGTAATTAATAGGAATTTTTTTCAAGATTTTGGAACTTGGCTTTCAGAATAAATGAATTCTTGGTGTTAAATGACTTTAGTGAATCTGTGGTGATTTTGTTAGAGGTGCAGTCATGGCAAAAGATATTAGGTGGATGTGAACAGAGAATAATCTTATGTTTTGGATATTCAGTTGGAAATCTTTACAAGAAAATTGTCATGATGTTTTTATAATTCTTCAAGAAAAACATCAAAGAGACCGAATTGAGAGATTGATAGGTCGATGAAGAATACGACAAAATGCAAACAAGTGGCAAATTTAGGTCAGCTACGTTAGCGATCACTTTAAGTTTTTATTTTTGTTTAAGTTTTGTATCATTTTAGGGCACACAAGTAAAATACAGCAAATAAATTATACATTGACTTTAATCCTGTACTGTTTGAGGAATTCATAAACTTGTTGTTTACCAGAAACTTGTTATTTAATATACACAATATACATAACTAATATTAACTTCCTCAAGAAAAATGCAAAGGCATTAAGCTACTTTTAGGTTGTGATTTACATTCATATTTCTTTTCCTTTTCCATTTAGGATAGCATTTGTGTATATGGCTTTTATTTCAATGAATTTTGAAGTCCTAATAATTAACTGTCCTCTGATTCTATTTTTTCCCATATCTAAGAAAGGAATTATTCATATACAATAATCATAAGAGAGATCAAACTGTTAATATCTTTTTAATTTTTTTTTCTTGAGAAAGATCTGCACTCTATAAACCTCGGTTGCTATTGCATCATAGCTCACAGCAACCTCACTCTTGGGCTCAAGTGATCCTCTTGCCTCAGTCCCCCAAGTTGCTGGAACTACAGGCACCAGCCCAATGCCTCACTAGTTTGTCTATTTTTAGTAGAGACAGGTCTCACCCTTGCTCAGGCTCCTGAACTCAGGCAATCCACCCGCCTCACCCTCCCAGAATGCTAGGAGGATAGCAGGTGTAAGCTGTCCCTCTGGCCACCTGTTACATTTTCAGTGGAAACCTCTTTCTACTTGTTTAAAGGACCATCAGCAAGGCAAGCCTATTCATTACCAGAAAGCTGACTTGCAACTTTCACTCCCACCTTATGATACCTCTTAAAAGCAATCTGCACATGGGTCGGTCCTGTCATTACTTTCATATAGGTGTACAGAATTTAAAAATTGGAAAAAGTCACAATTACATTGTTGTATAGTATATACTCTTTCTCATCACATTTATTAAAAGTGAGAAATTTTTCTTGTAATTTTAACATTTATAGCCATATTTATTAGTTGTTGACCATGGCTAGGCTTGGGCTTCACCTATGAAGTAGTTGCTTTAAATCAGTTAAATATTAGCAGCATGCAAAAAGCAGAATGAGGAAAGAGCCACTGCTTGAAGAAGACAGTAAGAACTTCCCCTACTTTCTTAGTAGATTAGAACATGCTCAATGTTGCTGATGAAAATGTGGTCAGGATAGTTCTTGTGAAAAGCAGTAAAATGACACACTACTAGTGCCTTTCTTTCTGGTTTCTTCCATTCATCCTTCTGGGAAAACCCACTTTCAAGAAAGACTCAGAAAAATGCATTTATTGTGATATCATGGACAGTGCCCTCAACTAAAAGCCAAAATCTGGGATCCACTCTTATTCCTGATATTAATCAGCTAAGGGATGATCTACAAATTATTTTCTGAGCATGTCTTAGTTTTATAATTGGCAAAAAATAAAAAAAGATTTAAAAACTTGGGAATCTCTATAATTCTCTTTCAAAGAGAGAAAAACTTTGTCTTAGTGGAAGGGCCAGTTACCCTAAATGAAGGGACGTGAGGCACAAGGACAGTGTCAGCACACCCAGGCTCTCCAGCTACTTACCAGCCCTGGGAGACTCATCACTTTCCTTTGATGCTATATAAAGGGTAGTTAGTTCTTCTACACCAGTTTCAAAAATAAATAAATAAATAAAATCCAGGATCCCTTTTCCCTAGTCATTTGCATCAATTGCAGTCGGTAGCATGACTGAAATCAGCAAATAAAGAAAGTATGGCTTTAATTCACATTTGAAGCTGCTTTTCCTCCCAGCAGCTTGTAAGACCTTCCATCCCTGTTTCTGGGACATCTGTATTTTCCCTATGGCTATATAAAATCTCAGATCTAACTCCAGTTCTACTGCCTTGAGTTCCTATAAATGATAAAAAGATTGTAATTAAACATGAAATTGGCATTTTAAAGTGGTACTGGCATAAGATGTTAGATCATTGCCGCTGGTGGCTTCTGTAGCTGTAGGGTATGGTTTCTGCCATACTTCGATGTGTGGTCCTTGGCAAAGACGTTAACATCCTCAACAGTGTACATTAGCTGCCTCGATGTGCATACACGTGTGTACAGATTTCGGCAGCACTTGTAGGCACTTTCGGCAAGCTTTAGAGTGAAAGATGTAATCAGAGTTGAAAAGATAAAAAAGGAAAACCAAGGCTGGTAAGGGCTGCCATAAAAGGATGAGTCAAAATCAGCACAGACAAGACTACCCCCTACCACCTCACAAGTGTACTGGGAGCTATCTGAGAGGAACATGAGAAGTCTGGAGTTCGCAAATGGCAGATGTATTGTGAACTTCTTACCATCCATCAAGGATGGAATAGGAACACATTTTGTGAGTATTTTAACAGCACATTTTTAAAACTCCCAACTACCTGAAAATCCCTTTTAACTAATCTAAATCATTTATAATTAGCCTCTAAATTATCCATGATCTCCAGAATCCTAACACCAATATGGTGTTACATATTGTGGTAATATACCATAGAGCAGGCGGCACCTGTGGCTGGAAGGAGCAGGGCACCGGCTCCATTTGCTGGAGGTGGCAGGTTCAAACCCAACCCCAGTCAAAAACTACAAAAAAAAAAAAAAAGAAATATATATATATATATACCATCAAAGCAGCATGTCAAATACATTGGAATTTGAAAATGTATTAATGTAGAATATTATTAATCGATCAATTCCTATAAATTGAAGCCACAACTTTGCACTGAACATCTACACTGTTATTTTGATATGATACTATTATAGTGATCATGTAACAATGATTCAGTGGACATGTATACATCAAAATTAATGATAATTAAGATAAATTTTAAGAGATCATGATTCTAAACAGCAATAACAAAAACAATAACAACTTATCAATAGGCACCACTTACTGAGTGCTGTATGTGAGACATTTTCATAAATCTTCTACAGACATTATTAAAGAGTGAATATCAATATTGAATAGGATAATGTTATCCCCAATACGGAGACAGGGAGACAGACTTAGAGCAATAGCTACCAACCTGCCTTTTTTTGTCTCATGTCACTATTTTAATCTGAATTAGTTGCTAGCATTCAAAAAAATAAGACTTTACATGAAAATTTATATTGTTAGCTTCTCGCAAAAAGCTAAAAGATTGGGGTGGCGCCTATGGCTCAATGGGTAGGGTGCTGGTCCCATATACCCAAGGTGGTGGGTTGAAACCCGGCCTGGCCAAACTGCAACAAAAAAAATAGCCGGGTGTTGTGGCAGGCGCCTGTAGTCCCAGCTACTCAGGAGGTTGAGGCAAGAGAACCATCTAAGCCCAGGAGCTGGAGGTTTCTGTGAGCTGTGTGATGCCACAGCACTCTACTGAGGGTGATAAAGTGAGATCTGTCTCTGCTAAAACAAACAAACAAAACAAGAAACTAGAAGATTGTGAAACGTTAGCACCCATATTCCTAGCAAGACATTGATATGCTGCATCTGAATAAACTGATGCTCCTCTCAACAAGGCACTCAATTAGTCGCTAATTTTTTGGATCAAAATTTTGTTCATCTATAATACACACATAGAAAAATACAAAAAAAGTGTTCTGTCTGATTCGTTTTTATAAAGTTAACACAAAGTTAATTTTCAGTCTTGAGAAACACTCAGATCGGGAACCAGTGTCAACAGTTCCAAACCCCCCTCCTTGGGCTGATTCCTGCTTACTCCTACAGGCTCACCCCAATGGCATCACAACTATCCTAACTTCTTACACCAGAAGGTACTTTTGCTTGTTTTTGACCTTCACATAAATAAAACCCCATTTCTTTCCTGTGCATGGCATCTGTCGCCTATCATTGCGTTTGTGAGATTCATTCATGTTATACCATGTATCCATAGCTTGCTCATTCGGGTTGTGATAAACAATTCCATTTACAAATGTGTCAATTGTATTTGTTCATTCAACTGTTGATAGACATGTAGCTTATTTCATGTTTTTGGCTATTGCACATAATGGTTCTATGAAGATGCTGGAACATATCTTTTGGTGAAGGCATATAGGATTTCATATGAGAATTCGCCTAGAAGCAGAATTGCTGGGTCATGTGGTAGACATACATTCAGTTTTAGTTAGATACTGCTGAAAATATTTCCAAAGTGATTGTACCAATCTGCACTCCCAACAGAAGTGCATCAGCTCCTTAACTGCTCTGTATACTCACAATACTGATGCTGTCTACCTCGACCTTTTGTCACTCCAATGGGGGTATAGTAGTGTTATGGTTTCAGTCTATATTTTCCTGATGATAAATGAAATTCAGTATCTTTCATAAGTCTGTTGACCATTTGGATATTCATTTTGTGAAATGCCTTTCAGCCTTTTATCTATTTTTATTTTTCCCTTAAGCCGGTCTTCCTTTCCTAATTGATTTGTATGAATTCCTTACCCTAATGGATATCTGAAAGACAAAGCTTTGTCACACTTGCCAATTGTTTTCCTGCACTGGTGGCTTTACTTTTCACCCATGAACAGTGTATTTTAATGAACTTAAGTCCTCCATTTTTAAACAGCCCAATTTTCCTTTTTTATTTTTATTTTTTTTTCATTTTTCTTTCTACAAATAGTGATGTTTATGTCTGGTTTAACAAATTGCTCCTCCAAACTTTATGAAGATATTCTGTTATTCTTCCTTCTTAAATATGTATTATTTAACCTTTCCCATTCAGATCTATACTCTGTAAGAAGTTGATCTTTGTCCATGATGTTGAGGTACAGCCTAGGACATGTTTTCCACATGGGTACCCAACTATAGTAGCATCTTTGTTAGAAATTGTGCAACAATACATATTTGGGTCTGTTTCTGGACTCAATTCATCTCTTCAGTTAGTTTATTTTTATACCAGTGCTGTCATAGTTATTGAACCTTTATAAAAAGAATTAATGTATACAAATGTAAGCCCTCCAGCTTTGATTTTTAAGATTGCCTGGCTAATCTCGCTCATGTGCATTTCTTTGCTTTTTTTTGTTTTGTTTTGTTTTTCATTTTTTTGGCCAGGGCCAGGTTTGAACCCACCCCCTCCGGTATTCCTTGAGCCACAGGCACAACCCCACGTGCATTTCTTTGTAAATTTTAAAAACATCTTGGCAATTTTCTCAAAATATCCTCCGGGATTTTGATGGAGTTGCATTAGATAGATCAATGCACAGATAATTTATATATTTATATCATTTGTCTTTCAAACCATTCATATAATATACAACTTCACTTATTTATAGCTTCTTTTTTTTTTTTTTTGAGACAGAGCCTCAAGCTGTCACCCTGGATAGAGTGTTGTGGCATCACAGCTCACAGCAACCTCCAATTCCTGGGCTCAAGCGAGTCTCCTGCTTCCGCCTCCCAAGTAGCTGGGACTACAGGCTCCTGCCACAACGTCCGGCTATTTTTTGTTTTGGTTGCAGCTGTAATTGTTGTTTGGCAGGCCCATGCTAGATTCGAACCCGCCAGCTCTGGTGTATATGGCTGGCGCCTTAGCCTGTTGAGCCACAGGCACCGAGCCTATTTATAGCTTCTTTAATAATTGTCAGCAATGTTTTGTTGCTTTAGTTGTAAATGGCTTGGACATTTTTATGAGATATATCCTTAAATATTGAAGGTTTGGTGATCCATAAATTACATTCATTCAATTTTGCTTTATTTTTCTATTTGTTTGTTCCTAATATTAAAAAAAGTGATTGGTTTTTGTATATCGACCACATGTCCAGCAATTGCAATTTCAATGTTGCTAAAATCACTTATGAATTTTAGTAAATGCATTTATTTTTAATAATCCTGCATCTGAGGATATTATCATGGAATTCTCTTTTCTCTCTCTCTCTCTAAAATGCATCTATTGTTTTTGAGGACTAAACTTACATTCCATTTTCGGAATAAAGTCTATTTGGTCATGGTATATGGTACTAGGTATATTATTCTTTGTATGTTTCCCTAAAAACTTTTGCTGATAATTTACTATTTGCTGATATTTTAGTATTTTTGCACTGTTTTGTACTATTTTACTGATATTTTACTTAGTATTTTTGCACTGTTTTATATTTTGATTTCTTTGTAATGCCAATGTAATTTTTTGATAAGAAGATTGTGTTAGCCTTTTAAAATAAAAGGGAATTCTTTCTTTCAATTCCCTAGAAAGGTTTATATAAGAGTAGTGTTACTTCTTACCATAGGGGTGAAAAAAAATTACTTTTTCCCTCACCCATTTGACGGTTCACAGGTGGCACCTCCAAAAGTAAAGACAGGTTAATGAAGGAAAGGCTTAACAAATTTATTTAATCTAAGTTTTGTGTGACACAGAGGCCTTCAGAAATGAAGACCTAAAGCCCCAGGGAAAACTGTTTTTATGCTATGTCTGATGGAAGAACTGGATAGCTGTAACGAAACAAGGGTGGACAAAAAGGGTACAATCTAATGGCAATAAAAATAGGGGAACCCAGAAAACCTATTTGTTGAGATTTTCTTCCCAGCCTGTCTGTGTAGTATTTCTTCTTTCTGGTGTAGAGCAGAATGCTTGTCACGTGAGCATCTTGTGACCTACTTTCAGGAAAAGTAGGTCAGAGAGTGACCTTTCTAGGTTTTATGACTTGCTTTGGGGGAGACAGAGAGACCTGCTGGTTTCTTAGCCCCTCCTGTCTCTTTCAGCTCAAAAATCATCAGCATGCCAGGCATCATACTTTGGGGTATTATGTTCGGAGCCTTAAAACTACAAAAGCCATCTGGGCTTGGAGTATTTTTAGGAGAGAGAAGAGCAAAGACATTTAACAAGAAAGCAATTTATAGGTTTAAAAAAAAACTTTTAAACTTTCTAAGTCTTTTTGAGATGGTTTTGGTAAGTTGTATTTTCAAAAAAGGAATTAATTTAATCTGCATTGACAAGTTCAGTGATAAAGTTACTCTTAATTTTTTTTACTATCTTTTCAAAGTTTATGAGTTCTGTGGTTGTATCGCTTTTTAGTCATTAATATTGGTGTTTTATAGCTTTCATCTTTTTTATATTCCCAGTCATTAATCTTTTCAAAGAACAAATTTCTTCATTTTGTTACCTTTATTATATATATTTATTTTATATTTCACTGATTTGATTTTTGCTCCTATCCATTTAATCGCCTTTCTTGTACATTGTGTTGGTTTGATGTGCTATTCTATTTTTACTTTCTTGAGTTGGAAGCTTAGATCAATGATTCTCAGTATTTAATACTGTCTTATATAATCGGCTTAACTTTCTTACATTACCTCTTTCATCTCTGAAGGCATTTGAGTTTACAAATCCTTTAAATGGCCATCGATTCCTATAAGATCAGTGTGAAGTGTTTATAATTTAGTCAGAGAAAATGATAGAAGATTCAAATCCCAGTCTGACACTCAAGTCCAAGATCTTTCCTATCCTAGAGGGATGATCATATAAGCTGTGAAGTAGATAATACCCGCCTCTAAGAAGATAATAGATAATAGGATAGCAAACGTAATAGAAATGAATCTTGACTGGTACCTACTTATTGCCAAGTAAAGAATTGTTTCTGAAGGAGATGGAGAAAGAAGAGGTAAATCAAGAGACCTGTGTCTAGATACTTCCTTGTTACGTAACCTTGGACAAGTCTTTCCATCTTCTATAAAATAAGAAACATGGATTATTTATTATGTTCCTCTCCGCAGAGCAGCAGAGTTGCAAGGAGAAAATTATGATCAATAATATTCAATGTTGCAAAGACGTTAAAAATATAGTTTAAAAAATTACAATAAATTTGTTAAACAAATAATCATCATGACACTAAAGACAGGAACCAAATTATAACTCTTCTACCACCAGCTCCCTGGTGGTCGAGTGGCTAGGATTTGGCACTTTCACTGCCACGACCCGCATTCGATTCATGGTCAGGGAAATTTGTTTGGGGGCACCCCTAGCTTAGTAATTAGGGGACACTGGCCAGGTACAGCGGGGCTGGTGGGTTCGAACCTGGCCTGGGCCTGCTAGACAAAACAAAACAAAAACAACAACTAAAAAAGAGCAAATTATAACACTTCTAAAAATAAAATGGGTATTATGCCTTTCTCAAAGTGGATAGGGAACGCTGTGGGCCAAAACGTCTCCAATAGCAATTTGCAGTTGGAAAAAGTCAGAGCAGGGTAGGAGCCAAGCACTGACTCTTGGCAGCCAAATGAGGATGGTCACTACGGAATCCACTCTTTCATAGCTTGGTTTGAGCACAGGATGAAACTGATCAATAAATGTCATCATGAATAACAAAAAAAATAAATGAGATAAACTTGGATTTTAGCATCGAACCCCCCCCCTAAAAATTAGTGTAAAAAAATACATAAAACAAAGATTTTATCTAGCTGAGGCAAGGTAGGACAGAGTTTCTATAGGATAAGTCATTATTCATGCTGATTTATGAAATAGTTGTGACAAAATCTCCTTGGTGATCTCGATGAGAATTGTGAGGCTTAATTCTCTCTGATGAAAGTAAGAGAAGATTTCTCTCTCCCTCTTTTTCTTAGAGCATTTACCTTAGAAACCTTGTAAGTACTTTCTGATTTCATTCAAATGTATATGAATCCTTTTGAAAACTTGATAGCCCTCTTGTCAGCTTTATGCCCCAGGATTGTCTTTCTCCAGGACTTGGGAATCATCTCTTTGAAATGTAAACATACACCTGCATCTTCTAGTTTCTGTTGGAGGGGAGGACCCCAATTTCCCTGCGTACCTTGCTTCAAGCACCTTGCTCCAAGCTATAAAACTACCTCCTGTCATAAAGATAGAAGTTTGTTTCTCCTCTAGCTAAAGTCAATCAGCTAACAGATGCTGACCTCAATTAATGGTACAGCTAAGGTAAGCTATGTGTGACTGTCACTTGTTATTGTTTATCTTGAAAGCATATATATATATATATATATATGTTTACACATACACACACACATCTAATGGGTTGAGTCTGCTTGGCTCTATGTAGCAGGGTGAGATTTCTTTCTGTCTTTCTGTCTGTCAGGGGAATCAATCTCTTAGCAGATGGCCTGTGCACCACAACCTGGTTTAATCCTTATTCAATAACAAACGTGTTTTCCTTCTCTGCTACTTTGGCAGAGAGAATTTCTAGTTTAGGAGATGGCTTTGTTTGTTCATTGTGTTTCCCCAACATATGAACATAGTGGGCTAAAATCCAGAACGGAACTACCTGTTACTCCCCTTTGCATGAATTCCCAACATACGAAGCAGATCACTTGGCTAGAGGTTGATCGTGCTGGGGAGGAAAACAGAGAGGGAAGAGTCAAGCATACGATCCGGACACTTCACATCCACATCTTTTTCTTTGTTTCTCTCACAGTAACTTTGTGGACCTGGGTTAGAGTCCTGCACATTTGTACTGAAGAAACAAAGGCAGTATTGGATTCCACTATTTAAGGGTTCAGAGAAGAAGTAGAGGTACAGTTACCTGGACACTACTGAAACATTTCAGGTCCCTGGCTTATACAGTCTTCTTTCAAGCTCCTAGGTAGGTGTTTAGGTGGCCTTGTTTTTATAAAATTTGCAGAAGTAAGATCTTTCTGTATTCCCTTTGATAAAGAGGATCTGCTAAATCATAAAAGCTTTAGGCTCCTGCTGAGAAAGGTAAAAAAGAGATAGCAGGGGGTGGGAGAAAAGGCGGAAGAGTTGCACAGAATTTAGGTATGTTCCACAGACGAGATTTTCATAACCAAGTAGGCACTTTCCAAAAGCAGCTGCAACAATTTCCTAGAATAAAGAATTCTTAAATTCCTGCCAAGTAATAGGAAATTCAGTTACTTAAATGACCTGAATTCTCAACATCCGACTAAAAAAAAAAACCTGTCAGAAAATAGTTCACTAATACATCTGCTTTCCTTCTGCACAGTCTATTTCACACAATTAAATAATGCCAATTAAAGAGAAAATAGCGCAATCATTACAATAGTACAATCTTCTGAGCACACACTATCTTTGAAAACGCAAATTTTAAGAATTTAGGAGTTTAAATTATGAGGGTACAGTATGAATATTCGTTTTCCCTCATATATTAAAAGTATTTTAGCAAAATTGCGTACGTTGCTGTTCACACACAATCTGTCCATTGCTAACAGGCTATGTGGCAGAAGGAAACATGAAAACACTTTTCCCCAACATCCTTTTTTCTAACGGATTCTTAATTAAAATAACAATGACATTAATTAAGCACAGCACCTAGGGGGTCCAGGTGTGGGGATTTACAGACAAAAGCAGTCAGTAAAGGCTAATTCACATATTTTGGAATGTATACAAACCTCCAATATAAAAGGGAGCCTAAAAAGACGTCATAAGACTGTTAGAATCCTGAAGGATCCTAGGAAGGAGATCTCCTACTTTGCAAAGGAATAGGACTTGACTGAGGGTTTTACCTGCAGTAAAAGGTGGAAGAATCAGGGGAATTTAGATTCAGAGACTGGCAAGGGATAGATAGCTTTGGGAGTGCACAGACAAAAATGGGAGGCAGATGAACTGGACTAGCTTTTTCTGGCCCCTCCCCAGCTCCCAGACTGGACGCATTTGAGTTGCCTCCACCTCTAACGGCAGCTTTAAAAGGACTTACTTGAGGCCTGAGAGGTTGTTAAAGTTGGCCAGAACTTGAACCTTTGTCTTTCCTTCATGAGTATTCCCCTTGCCTTTCGCAAAACAAATGTGCTATACAAACTGAAGAAACAGTGGAAGAACAACTGAAAGAAAGAATGATGGGGGGATTTTCAGACTCCAGTTGAAAAGGAGCTTTGGCCCACTCATGTCTGTCCCTTGGAATTCCATGTAGACAAAAATGGTGGTCAAATCCCCCAGAGCAAGGGCAGCATTTGGATGTAATGAATGGAAGCTGGGGACAGGAGGCCGATTCAAGTTAGCTAACAAGTCCTCCTCCTGGATGACAAAACAGAGGATGATGGAACAGATACAGACCAGACCTATGGGACACAAAGATGCCATGGATTACACACATTATTCTTATTTCTTATACCCCTTTGTAAATAAAAAGAATCTTAATGACCAAACAAATTTTAGTATTTTTTGCAATGGGAGTCTTCTCCATCCTTACTGAAACGAAGTTTTTTGTGTGTGTGTGACGGCTGTAACCAAAAAATGGCTGGGCATTGTGGCGGGCGCCTGTAGTCCCAGTTACTTGGGAGGCGGAGGTAGGAGACTCTCTTGAGCCCAGGAATTGGAGGTAGCTGTGAGCTGTGATGCCACAGCACTCTATCCAGGGTGACAGCTTGAGGCTCTGTCTCAAAAAAAAAATTTTTTTAAATAGTAGCAGTGTTTTCATAAAAAGCTATTTCCCCATTAGAGAGTTTCAGTAGTGAGGTTCTGTTGGACATCAACTGGACCTTGAATATTAATGACAGCAGGAATGGCGAATCTCAACGAAATTGACAGCAACTCTTCCTAATACTCCACTCATTTTAAAAAGATAAAATTTTCCAAGCAATAAGTTTAACTGCCAGACTGACATATTCAAGCAGCTCTTTCATTTTACATAGGAAGCAATTGAAGCTCAATGTTTATCTTCCCCAGAGGCACTGGCGAATTATCATCAGATCTAGAGGTTGAATCACATTTCTGAGGAACCATTTCTAGGTGGTCTCTAAATCAAAATTTTTTTATTTTAATTTCTCTGTTAATTTAATCTGACTTAATTGCAATAGACCATGTCTGTTAATAGAGGATAAACGCACATGATGTAAAGATGGCCACAATTTTGATAGAATGGTAAACAAAGCCATTGATTGTCACAGCTCATTGACAGCTCCTAAACTCATTTAATAAAGCAATGCATCTTCAAGGTCTTTGGAACCAATTTATTTACAAAACAATAATATTTAAAGTAGCACTTCAATTTTAAAAGCAAGGACTATCAGGTATTTCATGCAACATGGCATGGGTTGATTTGACAGACTTGAGTATTCTACCAAGTAATGTGCTTCTACCTGTAGAAATCTGAATGTTGCTAAGTACATCTCCTGTGGGCACAAAGCTTTATTTATATGGTGTAACAGAAGCTGTGTTGGGAGGTTGCTAAATTTGGAAAAAAAAAATGCCTTGTTCAACTCAAGCTTTTCCTTTTTCTTTACACCATCTAGCAATATGAAAATAAGTGCAGATAAATTTGAATTAAAAAGAAAACAATTATAAAAATAACAAAAACAATTTAATGTGATATTCACTTACATATTTAAGATAGTATCAATTTTTGGAGGTATAAACTAGTAACAGTCCAGGTTTATTTTGGAGCATTTCAGACTTTTAAATTTAATGTCTTAATCACGAAATAAAAGGATTGAAATGTGACACCGCTGACATTATGGTTAAAACGCCCATACTGGTTTATACAAGATAGCTCATTTGTATGAGCTCCTGTGATGATTTTGTGTTTCGAGGTTGGTAGTCTAGGAATTTGTCTATTATTTGTAATTTTATTATACTTAAGTTTTCTGTTTTGAACAAAAGGGGTGTATGTCTGAGTATGTGTGTGCTGGGAATTGTTCCCAACCAATTTTAATTGTAGAGTCAAGATCTACAAAAAATTATCTTTAAAGGTCCAGAAAGTTTGAAGCAAAACGTTGTGACTCTCAGTGTTACTGAATTTCCTTAAGTGGATGGAATGTTTACTTGATGCATTATGAATGCAATACATGATAAGCATTAAGTAGCTTATCATCCTCCTGACATTGCTTCAGGTCAGGATTTCTTAGTCCCAGCACTCCTGACATTTTGGCCTGGCCATTCTTCGTTGTGGGAGTCTTTCCTATATAAGACATTCAGCCCTACCTCCAACCTCCACTCACTAGAAGCCGCCAATATCTACCCAGTTTCAACAACCAAAACAGGGGCCAGATTTACCAACGTCCTCTGGAGGACAGAACTGACCCCAGTTGAAACCCTTGCGTTGGGCATTAAGAATTAAAATAAGAAATGCATAGAACCAATAGAAATTAGCAACATCTACCTTGCTTTGGTTTCAGACCACTTTGGATTCCTACAGGGTAATTACGGCCTACGTTCCCCCTTCTGTTCCACAGCTACGAGCAGGGGTAAGAGGATGAGAAGCAAGCTGCGCCAGCCGCAGAGAGGGGTGGAGAGCCGCGCGGAGAAGCCTGCCCGCGGACCGGCCCTGGGCCGCTCTGCCGTCCTCGGAAAACCTCCATCTGTTGCACGCAGGAATGCAGAAATCGGTAGCTTTTCAAGTACAAGAAAAAAGCGTAAGCTTTGTATACGCCAAAGTGATTTTCAATGAAACAGAACATTTACATCCGTCCTTGCTATTTTCCCGGGGTGTGCCACGACAGAATCCTCACCCGGGGTGAACCTCCCACCGATGCCTCATCACACGGGCCCGCCCGTTGTCATTTTTGATGTGGCCTCGCCGAGTCCCGCTCAGAGCCGACTTAGCTCCGGGCTGCTCCTTACAGAAAATGTTAACAAGCACAGGCATTGAGGAGACAGCTCTCCTGCGGGGATTCTGACCCCAGGCCACAGATTCGGGAGTGAGTTTATAGCTTCATAGCATGTTTTTAATTTAGTCACCTCAAAGATTTGTATTTCTCAGACTCGTGAACGGCCCGCCCCTCCTCCCATCCCTCGCGGGTCCCCCACCCCCGTCCCCAACCCCAGAGGAAGTTTCTCTTGTAAAGAACACAAAGTGCAGTTAGGTGACTAATGAGCTGCGCGCACTGCTTGATAGACAGGATTTTCCCTCTTCAAAAGGCAGCTCATAGGGGTGCTTTGTGTTCGTGCACTGCCAAAGTCCCCACGAACCGCCCCCCACACGCCACCGCCACCACATTATTTTCTATTTATCAGACCGTGGGCGCTCTGAATAGCTTTGAATCTGAATTTTGACAATCTAAACTTCAGACGCCTCTGCAAATGAAAAGAATTACTTGCAGAATTAACTTTTTACGCGGATATTTCACATGACGATGACTTAGAAGCGGTAGATTTTATATCCTCTCTGTTTTCTCATTGTTGACGTGTTTTGGTCGGGTGATTCTTTGTTAGGGAGTCTGTCCTGGACATCGTGGGCTGTTGGGCAGTACTTTGGGCATGTACTCACTAGTACCTGTGGCAATCCTCTGGGCCTCCCCCCAGATTTGACAACCCAAAATGATTGTCCCCTGGGGGTAAAATTGCCCCTGACTAAGGATCACTGATCTAATGTAGCTCAGAGTAAGTATTTGACTTTTGATTATGTGCTGGAACTTTAGGATAGTTATACGTTACTATCTAAAGATACAGATACAAAATCAGTGACTTTTTTCCTTCATAGGAAAACTTTTTTGTAGTTTTGCCAAATATCTTGATAAATATGAAATACAGAGAAAGCCATAAATTGGAAGCCATATTTATAAATATATTATTTGAATGGTTTAAGCAGTAAGTGGATGTTTTGCAAAGTCAAGAGAAATACTACAATTCTCTCTGGCAATTCCATACCAGGTTCACTTGTCCTGCACAGTTTCCTTGGATCATGTCCAGAGACTCCGTGTCACAGCGTGTTTGGGGGAAAGGTGGGCCCTGAGATGCAGTGACCCTGTTATTAATCATTTATTCATGATGGAATAGGAGAACCAACTGACTTAAGATTTTTCACTAAGAAAATATTATCAAGGTAGCAAACTGATAAATGATACCAAATAGAACTTTTCAAAATTAAATTAATTCATAAGGTCTTTACATCACTTTTACCTAAAGTGTCTTTGTTGATAATATTTTTAACTAAATGTATTTTAATCTTATAAAATGGTATAGGTATCAAGGCAATTGAATAATTTCTGATTGATCTCAAGTAAGAAATTAAAATAGAGTGTATACATTATACTTCACAAGCGTTATCTCTGACACAAAAAATTTTAATCAGAGCCATTTGGTATAATCAGTAAGAAAAGGCAAAGAGCATAGACATTGAATGTAACAAGTAGAATAATTACACAAATGGAAATATCAGAAGAAATAGCTGCACTTAAAAATACAATAATAATTTACA
Organism: Arctocebus calabarensis; assembly: GCA_963573935.1. Lineage (NCBI taxonomy): Eukaryota > Metazoa > Chordata > Mammalia > Primates > Lorisidae > Arctocebus > Arctocebus calabarensis. The sequence continues at coordinate 28,606 of CAUYON010038455.1, forward strand.
GGAAATAGCTTTGCCATTTAGAGGACACTTTTGTTATTACACAATAGAGTATAAGAATCAAAAAGGAAGATCCCATTTAACAACAAATAGTTTGTAGTTATTGTTACTATTGCGAGGAACAGGGTTGGGGTAGGAATTTTGTCATACAATAAGTGAAATAAAGTAGAATGAGGTGTTTCTCAGTAATTTTGGAGAGAATCTTCCAGGTAGCATCACAAATGCATGTTGATCTCTATAAAATCTCTTCTGCTGTGCAGATTTAAAAAGGAAGTAGAGCTTGTTTGCAGGCATTATGTACCTGGCAACTGCAAGTGGAGAGATGCTATTGCCTGGATCCATGAAGTGCCAAACATGGATAAAACAGCAGAACTCTAACAGTCGAGTTCAAGGTTAATTAAGACATCATACTTTAAATGACTGACCCTAGAATGAGTGTGGAGGAGAGATTATGTCTAATTAGTACATCAATTTGGAGGTGCATTACCATCCTCATGGATTATTTTGGCTTAGCACAGTAAGATGCAAAAGATGAAAAGAAAAATGTCAAAAGAAGGGCATCATACAGGACCAGGAAGAAAAATATTCCATTAATTGCTTCTGACTAAAATTTCCATTAATAAAATTTCCATTAATAGCAAGAATAAATGAAAACGGATGCAAACATTGTGGTTAAAATTCCATATTACTTCTAGATAGTAGACATATTTTTATGCTTAGGTTTAACTGCTTAATAAACCAGATTTATTATTTCATATGGGCTTTCTTTGCTACTGACTAATTATTTTATTAGCTTTATGTACTCAAATGTTAAAAGAATAGTCTTCAAGTATCATTTTAAATTGGTGGATCCAAATTATAATTTTAGACAAAATTTTTGATGCTTTACTGTAAAATTACAGAATGGAAAATAACCTATCACTTAGATATTTTATATTTTCATAAATATTATCTCAATTTTAATGTGGGTTTAGTCACTACTACTTTTGTCTCTTTGGCTAGATAAAATCAAATTATCCAATTGTATACCAAAGGGGCCTGTGAAACATGTTTTCTATAAAAGCAAAGAACATGTTCAAAGAATTACTGATATAAAGGCTTTAGAAACTATGATATTAATATTTACATTTTTGTCATTCATTCTTTCACCTAAGACACACACTTGCACACGTGTGCATGTGTAATAGACATTGTTCTATTTTCCTGTTTTCTAAACGTACAGGTGTTTACAAAACAGCTTTAGTCCCTCTGCTCCAGTTGTTCTCAGAGGGTGTGGCCATGTTAAAAAAAAAAAAATTAGAAGTTGCACAATGAGGGCTCAGCACCTGTAGTACAGTGGTTACAGTGCCAGCCACATACACTGGGACTGACAGGTTCGAACCCAGCCTGGGCCAGCTAACCAACAATGACAGCTACAACAAAAACATAGCCTGGTGTTGTGATGGGTGCCTGTAGTCCCAGCTACATGGGAGGCTGAAGCAAGAGAATCGCTTAAGCCCAAGCCTTTGAACTTGCTGTGAGCTGTGACGTGATGGCACTCCACCAAGAGCGACATAGTGAAACTCTGTCTCAAAAAAAAGAAGTTGCACAATGAGGTTATTAAGAGTTTTAAACAAGTGTAACAAAATCTAACTCACAGTTCCTATTTTTTTAAATTTTAATCAGACCTACAGTGTTTTAAAGATCGCCTTTGCTTTGCATGATATTAGCCGTGTATTATAGGAAACTAAAAATGGATGTGTAGAAATCAGCCAGGGTAATACTGCAGTGGCCAAAATGAAAATGATGATGCATGGAGGAAGTGAAGGAAAGGGACAGGCCCTAGAGAGAATTTCAAGGTAAAACTGACAGAAGTTGGTGTTTTGAATATGGTGATGGTGATGGGGAGGGTAAAATTTCAAGGTGGAAAGGTTCAAACTCCAAAGGTTCTTTGTCCTAAAATTAAACATTAGTTTCTTGGCACTTTAATGCAGGAACCAAAAGAAAACATCCAAACTGGAAGAACTTTTTTATAAACTGCATCATATAATAGTTTGAATTTTTAGTTGATAGTTATGGTATTGAAACTAAGTAATGAAGTGACTTTCAGGGCTGAACTGACAAACTACTTTGAAATCACTTAATACAGAGTGGGAGGTATGTGGCAGTCATAGTTAGTAATGCTGCCTAATGGTCGTTCCCTAACTCTCTCTTTTCACCATCCATAGCAAATTTTTGAAAAGTCAGATGTTTCTATTTTCAGCTTTCCATGTAACTAGGGACTACTTGGTAGAATTGTTATTACTAATAAGAGGTGGGTAAAAAGCATGCTTCTACTGTGTGAGCTTCTAGAAAGACATGAGTTACATGACCCACCTCCCTTCTCTCTCCCACCCCTCTGTTGCTGGCTAACTAACCATCCTCCCTTTCTTCCTCCCCATTCCCCCTATTCTTCCCCTTGATTTACTTTAGACGTCACTTTAGTTCTTGTCCATGCCTTCTGATGTGTGAGCCATGAATCACTGTGTAGTTTAATAATGTGGTTTGGCGGTCTCTGCTCAAGCCTGAATTGTACTTGCTTAAACCAATAAAATATAAGTGCAAATGATGTGTCATTTCTGGGTGGCAATGTGAAGAAGTCCTACAGAATCACAAAATACTAACCCAGATTTTGATGAATCGAAACAGAAATCACCTACTCTAGACATCTTTTTAAAAAAATAGTAAATATCTTCATAATTGAAACTTCAATTGGCAGGGCTGTCTGTGATAGATTAATTCTTGCCTTGAGAGAGTGGAACATCCAACTGGCATTTAAACAGGAAAATAAATGAAAAGAAAGTTAAATCATGGATGTGGTTATAAGATTCCAACTGAAGTCTTGACAGGTATTATGTGATGGAATAAATTATGGTTTGAGTTATTTTTAGTATCAAATCTTTTTTTCCAATAATCAAGGCAATGCAATGAAATAGGGTTTGCAAATAGACAAAACATAACCCAAAAATCCATTCTTCAGTATCTTAACTTTGTGACTTTTGGTAAAGTCGCCTAACTTTTTGTCCTTTTAGTTTACAGGTTTCTTGACCTGTCAATAGTAATCTAACTACTTAAGTTTGTTATGAGAATTCAATGAGATAATCTACCATAAAATCTGGACTATGGTAAACAGTTGGTTAATAGTCTTGGAGCACCAAATTCCTTAATGAAAATCACAGGCTTGAACTGAAAATCAAATACAGCAGTTCCCTGCCTTATCCGCAGTTTTGCCTTCCACAGTTTAAGTTACCCTTAGTCAATCATGTTGTAAAAATAGTAAATGGAAAATTTCAGTAATAAACAATTTGTAAGTTTAAAAAAAATTTTTTTTTTAATTTTTGAGACATAGTCTCACTTTCTTGCCCCTGGTAGAGTGCCCTGGTATCATAGTTCACAGCAACATCAAACTCTTGGGCTGAAGCAATTCTCTTGCCTCAGCCTCCCAAGTAGCTGGGACTATAGGTGCCTGCCAGAATGCCTGGCTAATTTTTAGAGACAAGGTCTCACTCTTGCTCAAGTTGGTCTCATACTCATGAACTCATGAAATTCACCCACTTGGCCTTCCAGAGTCCTGGGATTATAGGGATGAGCCACAAAGCCCAGCCTAATTCATAACTGCAAGCAGAATAGGGACCGAAGACCCCATTATTAGCAAGAGAGGGCACCCCCGGAAAAAGGGAAAATTAAAAAGTAAGCTGAGGGAGTTGGAACAAAGAAAAGTCAGCTAGTTTACCTTTAAGCCAGCCATTGCTAAATTTCTTCTCTGAACAAGTTTCTGGCCTTTCCTGAAACTCTGGCCTATTGGGAATACTGCTTACACAAATAGTCCTGGTCAGTTTGTGAACACTCTGAGGAAAACAATGGCCATAGAAGAGACTGTGGCAAGATTCAGAAAGAGATACATCTTCTAGGTCATTTCCTGCCCATTAAACAGACAAAGCAAATACCCATTGTGCAGATTTCCATTTGGCTGGGGCAGAGACCAAGGGAACAGCTCCAGCCCTGAGATATAGGCAGGAGGGCTTAGATCCCTTATCACAGAGGAAAATCCTCTGTGGTGGTGATGAGAGGAAAATGCCTGTCTCCCACCAGTTCCTCAGAGGAGATTAATGCCAGGGAACTAGCAAAGTTTAACACCTCCCTAGGAATCTGTGTGTGAGACTTCAGACAGGAGCATTCCCCCACACAAAGGTCAAGTTTCAGATTCCACAAAACTGCTCAAATCCTTAAAGTTAATAATTATCATAGGAGCTGATATGTTCACTCAGAGAAACTGCTGGTGTCTTTGTTCCCTCCCTCAGCTTACCACCTGGGCAAAGAGATTTGAATAAAAGCTGAGTAGGCCAGAGACTTGGGGCCACTTGCCAGAACCTCATGGGTGGTGGTCCCCTGAGCTCCCACCTTTGAAAATTCTATTTTGTGTCTTGTGTCTCTTTCTTTTTCTTTTCTTTTTTTTTTCTTTCTTACTTTTTGCTCTTGGTAGAGTACTGCGAAGTCACAGCTCATAGCAACCTTCAGTTCCTGTGCTTAGGCAATTCTCTTGTCTCGGGCTCCCAAGTAGCTATGACTACAGGCATCTACCACAACATCTGGCTATTTTATTGTTCCAGTTTGGCCATGGCTGGGGCCGCCACCCTCAGTATATGGAGCTGGCACCCTACCCACTGAGCCGGCACCCTACCCACTGAGCCATAGGTGCAGCCCTTGTGTCTCTTTCATTATCATTGTTCCTAACTTTACATTTCTTCAGTTGGCCATATCAGTTCCACAGGTTTTAGCAGACACTGCCCCCAGGGTAGGACCTCAACAATAAATTTTAAATTGAGTAGTTCTAAGCATTTTTATGAAATCTCATGCCATCCCACTCCATCCCATCTTAGGCACAAATCTTCCCTTTGACTATGTGTCCCCAAGCTGTCTTTGGTGTTCACTATTAGTCACTCAATAGCTGTCTTTATGATCAGACTGACCACTGTGATATAGCAGTGCTGGTGTTCAAACAACTCTTTTTTTATTTAATAATCACCCCAACACACAAGAGTAGTGATGCTGGCAATTTGGATATGCCAGAAACAGCTGTCAATTGTTTCCTTTAAGAGACAAGTTGAAAGTTCTCTACTTAAGAAAGAAAAAAACTTGTGTGCTGAGTTTGCTATCTACCATAAGAACAAACCATTCTTGATTGAAAAAAAAAAAACAAAAACCTCTTAGCACACTAGGAATAGAAGGAAATGTCCCTAATCTAACAAAGAGCATCCAGGAAAAAGCTACAGCTAACATTGATCTTAGTAGTCAAAGTTGAATGCTTTCCCATTAAAATAAGAAATGTCATATGTATGCCTACTTTTTCTACTTCCTCTCTGCATTGTACATGACAGTTTAGTTGCTGAGTCAAAAATAGTTAAACAAAAGCCATGGACAGTAAGCTATTAGTAAAAGTCTAGTGAGTTTAGCAAGGTCATCGAACAAAGGATCAATATAAAAAAAAAATCAACATAAAAAAATAGTATTTTTTTCTAAAAATCAGAAATTGACTTTTTAAAAATACCATTTTAAGTAACATCAAAAAGATATTAACTAGTTAGACAAAAGTTGTTCAAGCCGTGCAAGCTAAAAACTATGGAACGTGGGGAGAAAAATTAAAGAAAACCTAAATAAATGGAGATATGATCCTTCTTCATAGATCATAAGACTCAATATTTTTATGTTGATTCTCTTTTTGATCTTTGGATTCAATGGAGTCCCAGTTAAAATTCCAATGGGCTTTTTTTTTCGGTAATTCACAAGTTGATTCTAAACTTTGCATGGAAACATTAGAGACTTAGATAAGCCAAAACAATTTTGCAAGAGAAGAACAAAAGAGAAGGATTAACTTCACATGATTTCAAGTCTGATTACTTATAACTAAAGAAATACAGACAGTGTGATATTGGTGTACAGATAGACAAAAAGATCAATGAAACAAAATAGAGTTCAAAAACAAGACCTGTTATAACATATATGGACAAGTTGGCAAAGATGAAAAGGAAATTTGGTGGAGAAAGGATAACGTTTTGAGAAATGATGCTGGAACAATCAGATATCACATTCAAAATTTTAACCTTGATCCATAACTTACGCCAAATGCAAAAATTGAATAAAAGTGGATTGTCGACCCAACTGCAGAACCCACAATGCTAACATTTCTAGGGAAAAAATAGAAAATCTTTGTGATCTTGCATTAGGCAAAGATTTGATAGTGAAACAAAAAGCCTAATTCATAAAAAGAAAAAAAATGATAAATTGAATTTTATTAAAGTTTAAAATTTCTGATCTTCAAAAGTGGCTACTGATATAATGAAAAGTCAAGTCAAACACTGACAAAAAATATTTGAAAATGATAGGTATAATAAAGGACTGGTGCTCAAATATTATAAAGACTTTTAAAACTCAATAATGAGAAAAAATTTTTAAATGGAAAAAATATTTAAAGAGACACAAAAATAAAAAATATATTTGGATGGTGAAGAAGTACATGAACATATGCTCAACTTTATTAGTCACCAAGGAAATGCAAATAAAAAACACAAGACTCCTACTAGAATGACTAAAATGTAAAAGATTGACCTACCAACTGTTGGCAAAAATGTGGAGCAACTGAAATTCTCACACACTGAAGATGAAAATGTACAGTGGTGCAGTCATCTTGCAAAACTGTTTGGGATCCTTTTAGACACTCAAATTTATACATATTATATCCCCTAGCAAATCCACTCCTAGTTATTTATCCAAGAGAAATAAAAGCATATGTCCAAACAAAGACTTTGACAAAAATATTCAGGGCAGCATTATTTGTATTAACCTCAAAATGTAAACTATCCGAATGTTCATCAACATGTGAAGAAAATATAGTCTTTTAGCAAATGCACATTTTGATATATCCATTGCTGGAATACTACTCAGCAATAAATGGGAATACATTTCTATTATATAAAACAACATGAGTGAGTCTCATAAGAATTAAGCCGATAAAGTAATGCCAGATGATAATAAAGAGTACGTTCTGTGTGAGTCCATTAAGATAAAGCTGTTTGCTTTATAAAAAAAAAGTCAGTGATTGCCTCTAGGCATACGGAGCTGGCATGAACAGGGTGGAATGACAACGACACTTAGGAAACTTTTGAAGATGACTGGTATGTTTATGATCTTGAAGATGGTGATGGTTTCATTAGAAGATCCATAACTCAAAATTATTAAATTACATGCTTTAAATATATGTAGTTTATTGTGTAGAGATTATGCCTCAATAAAATATGTCCTAAAAAGAAGGTCATACATATGGCATTCAGGTTATAGCTAGAAAGAGATGCTTTAGAAACATCACCTTAGTATTGAGAATTCAGGATTCCCCAAAAAATGATTCAAGGGACCACAATTTGCCTAATGATGTGTATAGAATTTGAGTGTCATATTCATTTATAGTTGACTTCTGGGTCTATATTAATTTTGGAGTTGTGAATCTTTGGCAAGTTTCCTTATTAAACCTTAAAGGGTGGTTGTGAGGATTTAAAAGATAATATACTAAGTGCTCAATAAATGTTAGCTAGTGTATTACTATTTTAATATTTGAAGAAAGAGTTTCTCCACTTTTGTCAACTGATCAAAAGGTCTATGACTCAGAAAGTCAACTTCTTTGATAATTAAAGCTTTGGAAGGGGATAAGATGACTCAAAGGCAGAGTGCAAAGCACAAGACAAAAATGAGCACAAAACCTTGGGGACTTGTCTGAGCTTAAGAGACAAGAGATGGAAGAGGAAGTAGAGAAGAAAACTGAGAAGTAACACAGAGGTGGGAGGAGACTAGGGGGAAGTGGTGGGGTCACCAAAGATGGAGAGGAAATATTTTTAAGAAAAAACAGCAATGCTTCAGCCATGTTAAGGATGCTCAAATATTAAGAAAGAACCATTGGATTTGACAATAATGAGTTTGTTTTGTCCTTTGAGAGAGAAACTTCACCAGAGAGGTGGGAGCAAGGCTTATGGGCTACGAGTGGTTAGGAAATATAAGCAATTAATTCAGATAATTTTTCAAGAAATTTAGGGATGCCGCAGAAAAAGAACTAGAAGACTAATAGCTCTAGACAAGACTAAAATGCTATTTCCAGCATTAGGGAATGCCTGAATATGTTTTCTGGGTAAAGTAAGACACTATAAAGATCAGATGATTAGAAAGTAAAAATGACAAAATGAACTGTATCAAAACTCGGTTTTGAAAGAAGTAAAAGAGGGCAGAAAACAGAATACACCTGTCTTTGAATGTTTTAGGAAATACCAAAGATCTTACACATTTTATGGAAGCTGGGAAATAAAGGAAGAGTGAGGACCATTTCTTATTTTGAAATGAAGTAAAGGAAAATTGAGGACTCTAATATCAAATGGCTGCAACTTCTTCATTAAACACCAAAATCATGATTAGAAATAAAACTGGATTGAGATCGCCAACACCAGAACTGAAAAACTAACTTGAATTATCAAGAGCTTGATATCACCATGTAAGTGATAGGCCACACACACATATACACACACACAAATATCTTTTGAAGAATATAAAGAAATAGAGTATTGAAATCTCATGTGCCTGACAAAAAAATTTATAGACTCAAATTTTACTTCACTTATAATGAATAATTATCTTAAGCCCAGCAGCCACAAGCAATGAACCACAGAATGGAAACTATACCATAAGGACCTGATTGTTAAGTACATTGGTACAAAGAGAAGTAATTCTGGATTCTAGTTATGATTTTGTCCTGTGACTTTGGATAAGGCATTTGGTTTAATGAAGCTTGCCAAATTGTTCTCTTAATCTAACACAAAATATGCTATTCCTATCAGCATTTGAGAAGAAGTAATTTAAAAAAACCCAAAGTCAACTACTAAGCTTTAAACCTGTTCAAACGTATCCAGTCCTGCAATTCTAATTTCCAACATATGAAGCTCTCAAAGTCACTCAACCAGCTACTTTAGGCCTCTTCTGTCACAGGAGCAGCTGCTGCCCTTTGGGTTTTATATAGATCACTCTAAACAACATGCAGAGTTTTATTTTAGAAATGAAATTCTACACTACGTAGTTTCATAATATTTTCCAGAAAACTTAAACCCACATAGAGGAAAGGGGGTGCTTTATATTAGAAGAACTAGACATAGAGCAGTTAAGTGTGAAAGTTCTGGAATCAAACACCTGAGTTTGAATTCTGGCCCCACTGCCTACTAATTCCAGCTTAACCCCTCTAAGCATGCTTTTCTTGTTGGTAAGATAGCACCTTTAAAAATTTTAATGTGCACATGAATAAAGTATGCTTAAAATAACATCTGGAGCATAGTAAGTAAGGAATATTAGTTGTTCTTAATACAAATGTGCTGCATTTTTTTGTAAAATATTCTTTCATCAATAAATATTTCTTGTTTAGATAATAATATATTTTACTTGTCACCTGAATATGAATTAGTTTTCATCATCTTGAAGAAAGCATGCTTTCCAAATGGAGCAGAAGGGAATCTTCTATACTTTTTCTGTTTTTGTCTCCTTATATCCATGATATTCTAGGAGGCACAGGAAAACTGATGACCTGTAGTTGAATGCCCAGTCTGTGTGGGATAATTCATTGTTTTACATAAACAGTCATCGGAGACTGCCAACCTAATTACACATTCTGTCTTGGATTAAAAAAACTTGCCACCCCATTCTGGAGAGTATTGTTAAGGCTCTTCTCTCATCTGAACATTTAAGTTAAGAAAGAATCCCAGAAAGGAAGGTGGTCAGAGATCATATAGGGTGACCATAAAGTTTGTCTGCAAATTGCATATTCAACATTGTTTATGAAAGTCATGAGAAAAGTTATTTTTGATGAGAAACTTCATCTGGACTATTCTCTTTCTGATGCTGAAGAAAAACTCCATAGGAAAATTAATGTCCTAATTAATTAGAAAATAACAAAGTAATAACATGTCAGTATCTCAGATATATTATACTTTATAAGTATGCATTCCTATTTACTGGCCTAGTGACAAAGGCTTCCATCAATCAATTCAGCAAACATTTATCCAATGTCTACCGGTGTTCCAGGGAGAGCAGAAGGTCAGAGAAACAAAAATGGTTTGGTATGGCCAAAGAAGTGGTTCTCAAGAGGAAAGGGATTAGGAGAAGCAAAAAGAGACCATGAGCTGTTGTTTTGCCAACTACATATGCCCTTCTCCCTATTCTTCATATGATCCTACAAAGGACCATTGTTATGAAATGAATGTTTGTGTCTCCTTAATATGGTGAATCCCTCCTCACCTTCAATATGATGACATTTGTTGTTGGAGCTTTGGGGAGATAATTAAATTTATGTAGGGTCATGAGAATTGGCCCCCAGTGATGTGATTAATGTCCTTGTATAAAAAAGGAAACAAGATCAGAGCTCGCTCTCTCTCACTGCCATATGAGGGCATTGCTGGAAGGTGGCTGTCTGCAAGCCAGGAAGAAGACCCCCACCACCTGACACTGAAATTGCCAGCACCTTGATCTTGGACTTCCCAGCCTTCACAACTGTAAAAAATGAATGTCTGCTAAATTTAAGCTACCCAGTGTATGGTATTTTTTAATAGCAGCCCAAGAAGACACAGATAGCCATGAAATAGGATGTGGCATTTGGAAAATCTTCTGAAGCAAATCTGGTCAAGCTTCTATTTAGCTTTTCCTCCTCATCCCTCCTACCTCCCTACTCCTGCCCACTCCGATAGGAACAAGTGGTCCAGGCACTATTTCATGAGGAATCGTATTAGTAGAGAAACTGAAGTAAGCAGGGGGCCTATCAAGAAATCAGTATGCCAGGTGGAAGAGCTTAGTATTTAAGTTGAAACAATAGAAGAATTAAGCCAGAAAATAATTAAATGTGTATGTTAGAAGATGATTTTGGCATAACTAAAGCAGGAGCTGGCAAAATTTTTCCATAAATGGCCAAGTATTAAGTACTTTAGTTTTTGCAGTCCATATGGCCTCTGTTGTAACTGCTTAATTTTGTCACTATAGCACAAAAGCTATTGATGACATGTGAATTAATAGATGTGGCTGTGCTCTAACAAAACCTTATTTACAAAAGTGGGTGTTTCAATATTATTTGCAAATACAATATGAAGAGATTTCAATAATTAACATTTATGCACTCTATCTGAACACTCCTTGATTTATAAAACAAACCCTAACTGATCTGAACACTATGATATCTTCCTGCACTATGATAGTTGGAGATTTTAACAAACCTTTGGCAATACTGGAAAGATTTTCCAAGCAGAAACCAAAGAAATAAGGGACTTAACCCTAGAACATGACCCTAGAAAAAAATGGCCTTAATAAGTAAATATGGAACATTTCATCCTAACAAAATGGAATACACAGGGCGGTACCTGTGGCTCAAGGAGTAGGGCACCAGCCCCATGTAGCAGAGGTGACAGTTTCAAACCTGGTCCCGGTCAAAAACTGCAAAAAAAAAAAAAAAAGTGGAATACATTTTCTTCTCCTTAGCCTCAAATCATCCTCGAAATTTGATCACATCTTAGGACATAAGTCGAATCTCAATGAATTAAAAAAAAATAGAAATAATTTTGTCTATCTTCTTGGACCATCACAAAATAAAAGTTGAACTCAACAACAATAGCAATATTCATATTCAAATGGTCATGGAAACTAAATAACCTTATGCTGAAAGATAAATGGCTAAAAGATGATATTAAGAAGGAAATCATTAGATTTCTGGAAGAAAATGATAATGAAGCCACAAACTACCCAAACCTGTGAGATACTGCAAAAACATTCCTCAGTGGGATATATGCAGCATTAGATGCTTTCCTCAAGAAAACAGAAAGAGGCGGTGCCTGTAGTTCAGCGGGTAGGGCACCAGATATATACACTGAAACTGGTGGGCTCGAACCCAGTCTGGGTCAGCTAAACAACAATGACAACCGCAACAAAAAGAAAAGGAAATAGCTGGGCACTGTGGCAGATGCCTGTAGTCTCAGCTACGAGGAAGGCTGAGGAAAGAGACTTGCTTATGCCCAAGAGTTTGAGATTGTTATGAGCTGTGACACCACACCACTGCACTCTACCAAGGGCAACATAGTGAGACTCAGTCTCAAAAAAAAAAAAAAAAGAAAAGAAAAGAAAAAGAAAACAGAAAGAGAGGAAGTCAGCAACCTAATGGGCCATCTCAAGCAACTGATAAATGAGAAAATCCAATTCCAAAGCCAACAGAAGAAATGAACAAAATTAGTGCAGAAATTGAAAACAAGGGAGGGAGGGGCAAGATAGCCGACTGGAAGCAGCTTCCAACAGAGGCTCCTGTCCAAAAGGAAAGATAACCTCCAGAAAATGCCCAATTGAGCTCAAGACTGGGAGCCCAGCCGAGACAGAAAAGTAATAACTGCAGGTCACCTCTGAGGCAAGCTGTGACTTCCAGAAACCAAGCTTCAGGTAGAAAAACTGAACTAAAGTTTTCCGCCATTTTGAACTTCCAGGACACTCTTCCCCCTTTACCTGACACACCAGAAGCCTGACCTCTGCTGAAACTGAGGGAGGAGGACTTGAGCAGCACCCACCCTCCCTATCTGCCGGACAAGGCAACCTGCCAGGTAAGAGACTCTGGGGCCCCACCGAGCACCTGCCAGCCCCCAGGACAGGGATGCTGCCGGGACCCATGCGTGGCTCCGATCTGTGCCCCACCAGGCCTCTGCCCGCCCCAGCAGAGGCCAGGAACTCTGTGTGACACGCGCTGGGCCTTGGCCTGTGCCAGCAGTGGCCAGGAACTTCGCTGGGACTCCTCCATGCCCCTATTTACACCCAGCTGGGCCTTACAGACCTCCTGGAGTCCCCACCCAGATCCAATCCATGCCCCAGGCCTGCCACCACAGCGCACAGGAACACAACTTGGCTGGGACCCCCACATGGTCCCAATTGACATCCCGCTAGGCTTTGACCCTCCGCCAGCAGTTGCCAGGAAATCCATCGGGACTCTTGCCCAACCGATTGGCATAGCCCTGGGTCTTGGCCTATGGCCAGGAAGTCCCCAGCACCAATCTGTGCCCTGCCCAGCCTTGGCCTGCCACCCACCGGGACCCCCACCCGGTTCCGATCCACGCCCAAGGCCCACCGCCCACAGCTGCCAGGAACTCCACTCCGCTGGGACCCCTGCAAGGCCTTGATTGGCACCCCATTGGGCATTGGCCCACCTCAGGCAGTGTCCAGGAACTCCGCTGGGTCTGCCTCAGGCCTTGATTCAGCAGCTAGGAGGTCTGGCGGTACTCCCGTAGGCACCAATCTGTGCTCTGCCCAGCCTCAGCCTGTGGCAGGCCAGGACCCCCACATGGCTCTGATCCATGCCCTCTGGGACTCAGCCCTCCACTTGCAGCAGTCAGGGACTCCTAGAGCAATGGGCTCCCTTTGCAAAGGCCACCAGGTGCCCCAACCCATGCCCTGCTGCTTGATCTGGCCACGCCACACTGTGGAGCTACTCCTGCAGCCAGAACTCCCTGGATGGGGCAGTCCAAGAGGAGCTACACAGGTCACTCCCTACAAAGATCCAGTAACAACAGAGTGATCCTGCTGGGGTCTGATTTGGGAAAGACACCTCTCCAATTCTGAGGATGGTCATAGGCAACAGTGAAAAATAGTCATGAGGCGGAATCAACAGAAAAACTCTGGTAATATAAATAATCAGAGTAGATCAACTCCCCCAGGGAAAACAAGGTAGATACAGCACAAGATCCCTTGCAAAAGCAAATGGCTGAGATGTCAGAAATCGAATTCAGAGTCTAGATAGCAAATAAGATCAGTGGAATGGAGGAAAAGATGGAATTCGAATTTCAAGCAATAATCCAAAAAATGACCCAAAAGATGTCTCAAGAATTCAATGAATTCAAAAGACAAAATCACCAATCAGAAATGGTAAAGACAAAATAACAATAGACCACTCAAAAATTCAAAAAATCCTTAATGAATATTACAAGAAACTTTACTCTCAGAAATATGAAAATCTGAAGAAAATTGACCAATACTTGGAAGCATGCCACCTACCAAGACTTAGTCAGAATGTAGTGGAAACTTTGAATAGGCCTATATCAAGTTCTGAAATAGCATCAACTATACAAAATCTCCCTAAAAAGAAAAGCCCGGGACCAGATGGCTTCACTTCAGAATTCTACCAAACCTTTAAAGAAGAACTAGTACCTATATTACTAAACCTCTTCCAAAATATAGAAAAAGAAGGAATACTACGAACACATTCTATGGAGCAAACATCACCCCGATCCCTAAACCAGGGAGAGACCCAACAAGAAAGGAAAACTATAGACCAATGTCACTAATGAATATTGATGCAAAAATATTTAACAAGTTACTAACAAACAGAATCCAACAACACATCAAACAAATTATACACCATGACTAAGTGGGCTTTATTCTAGGATCTCAAGGCTGGTTCAATATACGTAAATCTATAAATGTAATTCAGCACATAAACAAATTAGAAAATAAAGACCATATGATTCTACACAGAGAACTCCAACATGTTAGCAAGAAAAGAACAAGTGATCCCATCTCAGGGAGGGCAAAGGACTTGAAGAGAAACTTCTCCAAAGAAGACAGGCGCACGGCCTACAGACACATGAAAAAATGCTCACCATCTTTAATCATCAGAGAAATGCAAATCAAAACTACTTTGAGATATCATCTAACGCCAGTAAGATTAGTCCACATGACAAAATCCCCAAACCAGAGATGTTGGCGTGGGTGTGGCGAAAAGGGAACACTGCTACACTGCTGGTGGGAATGCACACTAATACGTTCCTTTTGGAAGGATGTTTGGAGAGTACTTAGAGATCTAAAAATAGACCTTCCATTTGACCCTATAATTCCTTTACTAGGTATATACCCAGAAGACCAAAAATCACATTA
>CAUYON010038456.1:0-18136 GCA_963573935.1 Arctocebus calabarensis
GGGTATATACCTAGTAAAGGAATTATAGGGTCAAATGGAAGGTCTATTTTTAGATCTCTAAGTATTCTCCAAACATCTTTCCAAAAAGAACGTATTAGTGTGCATTCCCTTTAGCAGTGTAGAAGTGTTCCCTTTTCTCCAGATGTGAAAATATCTTAATTCTGCACCTAAAATTTATTTTTTCAGTTGAGTTATAAAGATATGAATAACCATACAAAACACTGATATGCCATTTTTGCACCATTTGCGTTTCATAAAATCTGTGAATTTTCTGACTCAAATGGAAAAAAACTATTAAGTACACTAATGTTTCATCATGATGATTATATTATGATCAATTTTATATTTCTCATCTTCGGGGTTAAAAAATATGATAATTTATGCCTAGCAAGGTAGGCAGCTATATCCTCTTCCTGATTTGGAATGAGTAGTTGAAACCAGGTTTCAAGAAGTCATCATATAAAAACTTGCAGGCACCTCATTCTGAGTAGCACCAAAAACTTAAACTGAAAACTTAAAAACTGAAACTGAAAACTTATGGCAGGTACATAGAACATCTAGAAAAGGAAGCAAAAGTCAACCGATGAGAAACAATTTTCTCTCTTAATTATCTTATAACTAATTTGTTATTAGAAAAATCTATTAGCATACCATGATAGCATACTTTTATTTTCACTAACATTTAAAAGTCATTCTCATGGCAGTTTGCCGCTTCAGGTACCATCACTATTTATTGGAACTGTGAGTGGACAGGATCTAATTGTGTTTTCCCACACACTTCCACCTGATTCTCCATCTCAAGTACAAAAGCCTGTTCTCAAGAGTGGTTTCTTACATTCAATCAAAAACCTACATCAAAACATATCTTAGATTTTCTTGAGAATAGAGAAAAGCAATAATTTATAAGGAAACAGTGACATATTCATGTTTTTATTTTGTACACACATAAGCACCTTAGGAAGAGAGAAACTCGTGTGTGAAAAACGACTGAAATGAAATCCCAAGTGCAACAGGAACGGATGATTGAGAACCAGGAGACTCCTGCCCCTGGCAATGAGGGAGTAACTGAGTCTAGAATTAACTTACATTCATACACACTTAGAAAACTTGGCAAAACGTAGAAAGTATCTATTTTCAGAAAGTAGACCACAGGTAGTGCAGATAATGGTCTCTAAGAACAGAAGCAAATGAATTGAACTTTTTGTTGGAGGCAATGTCTGAGCTACAGCAAAATAATGAGGAAGGCAAAATGAGCCTGGCAATCTCATTGAACTGGGGAGAAAGATATTCTGATTTGAGGATGCTGCAGCAATTAGAATTTGTAGACAAAGTACCTGAGATAGGGCGGTGCCTGTGACTTATGAGTAGGGCGCCGACCCCATATACTGAGGGTGGCAGGTTCAAACCCGGCCGCAGCCAGCTAAAACGGCAATGAGAATTGCAACAAAAAATAGCTGGGCTTTGTGGTGGGTGCTGTATTCCCACCTTACTTGGGAGACTGAGGCAAGAGAATTACTTGAGTCCAAGAGTTTGAGGTTGCTGTGAGCTATGGTGCCATGGCGCTCTACTGAGGGTGACAAAGTGAGACTCTGAGTAAAAAAAAAAAAAAAAGTACCTGCGATAAAGGAACTACTTAGAGAAAGACCTCCAAAATCTGACTAGGGGTCCCTATATGACTCTTTGACTGAATACCAGATATGCATGAGTCCTGTGAAGCCTCATGAGTCCAGATCGACAATAGCCTCCAGGGAAATAAAAATTTTGTGGGGCTAGAAGATAAACAATTCGCAGAACTTACAAAGGACTGGGAGTTGTTTGAATTCTTACCATTCAGAGTAGAGATGACTTATTGAATACACAAAACATTCAGTACAGTTCAAAGAAGGGCCTACATATTGCAAATGGAATTAAAGAATCCCACACTAATTTTTAATCTAGACTTTCCCCAAGATAGCTTAGGCCTCAAAAGATGAAAGTCTAACAATCTTTGAATTAATTCATCAAAAGCTGGCACTCAAGAACCTAAGACTTGCAGTATTTGGCACATGATAAAAAATTACCAGATAGATTAGGAAGTATAAAATGTATAACCTAGAGAACTCAGTGGAAAGAAATAATATCAGAAATGAATAGATGATAAAACTGGCAACAAGGACTTTAAAATACCTATTATGAATATGTTCTTTGTCCTCAAGGATATAAAAGAAAACATGAACATTATGAGAACATAAATAGATGGTTTAGAAACGAGAGACAAGTGGAACTTCCAGAGATGAAAATTAAGTGTCTGAAGTAAGAAATTCACTGGATAAAATGAACAGTAGTGCATTTATTTTAGAAGAAAAGATCAGTAGACACAAGACATAGCGATAGAAGTTATTCCAAATGAAGCACAGAAAAAGCAATCACTAGAAAGACATAGACGAGCCTTCACTGATGTGAGGGAGAGTTTAAAGCTGTCAAGTTTACAGGTAGTTGGAGACCCAGATGGACAAAGCTCCCATATTTGCTGAAAACTATAAACCCCATAGATGCACAAAACATGCAGTCCTTATGCAGAATAAATACAAAGACATCTGTCTTGGAGCCTAAGCTAGTCAGCAAAAATTGCTGAGTTTTGAGAATGGAGATAGGTATGAAGATAGAGAAAGAAGTGGAGGAGGGTTATGAATAACATACGCCCCAGATAACTAAAGCATTCTGTGACCACTCTGAGGGTTCATAACAGGCAGGATGCATCCTGATTGGCTCGATTTATTGCTGTAATTTTTTCTTGCCTGACATTAAAAGTAAACAAAAGCACAAAATGAAATTATGCTGTGCTCTCAGACACTGTCACAATGAAAAGATTGAGAAGTTTTTTCAACATGAAGATGTTTGATTGTGCTCATTATAGGAATCTCTGTACCATTCATTCATTCATTATGCATTTATTGAACACCTGTTATATCCACAGGCTTGTTGGTATATGGTGGTATTACACAAAATATGTAAGACAAATATGCTACTGGTTTGGTTATGCTCACAGCAGCTTTCTAATGTAGAGGCTTTTAGTTGGTACACAAATGAAACAGTAAATAGTACTCAGGAAAATTTTTTTTCACATGTAAAAATCTCTAAATCCCCTCATCAATGCTTGTATCAATTACAAAGTTACTCCTGTACATCAAAACTCTAAGACTTACCTTTTTGATTCAGATACTAAATATACTGTACAATCTCAGAATCAAAGGGAGCCAGAACTGAAGAACTTAGAATAGGCACTTAGTATGGTGTCCAGATATTCTTGGGAGAGGCGAGGGGGCTGCCCCAGGTGGAGCAGGGGTGGTTTTGAGGGGACCCCGACTGAACGGGTGGGCTCCTGATGAGAACCAGAACAATACACCAGTATGGGGTGGAATTCTCTACTTTACGCTTGCTGTGGAATTGCAAGTCACATTTTAGCATTGTTTGCCCAGATCCCCTACACATTTGACTTTGAAAAATCTGCATTACATTCTAACCTTTCTTTTCACTCTTTCTCTTTCCCTCTCAATGTACAACCGCTAAGGAAGGCGGTTCCTGTTGTTGCTACTGTTTCTCTAAATAGCACATTCTTCCTGGGCACAAAGAGAACCGTCACTTTAAATGATTGTTACTTTAACTGATTAATATTCTATGTTGTTTTATGTAAAAGGATTTTATTCTGTGTCTTTGGGCAGATATTATTAACACATATATGCGGAATTATTTTTGTTTTGAGACAGAGTAGAGTGTTTGCTGGGTAGAGTGCTGTGCAGTCATAGCTCACAGCAACCTCAAACTCTTGAGCTCAAGTGATCCTCTTGCCTCAGCCTCCCCGGTAGCTGAGACTACAGGTGCCTGCCACAATGCCTGGCTAGTTTTTTCTATTTTCAGTAGAAACCGAGTCTTGCTCTTGCTCAG
Organism: Arctocebus calabarensis; assembly: GCA_963573935.1. NCBI lineage: Eukaryota > Metazoa > Chordata > Mammalia > Primates > Lorisidae > Arctocebus > Arctocebus calabarensis. The sequence continues at coordinate 3,925 of CAUYON010038456.1, forward strand.
GCTGGTCTCGAACTCCTGAGCTCAAGCAATCCCTCTGCCTCAGCCTCCCAAAAGTTCTAGAATTATAGGCCTGAGCCACTGTGCCCGGCTGAATTATTTTTATTTTAATAACATTTAGGATAGCTGACATTCTGTATCTAGGCTTGGAAGGCTGATTCACAGCACTTATTTTTCACTTTCCCAGGTATTACGTATGAACTAATTTGTCCTGCCAGCAGTAAAACTTCAAATCCTTGGTCACATGTAGACAAAATTAAAACTTAACCCAAACATACTAAATTTCACAGGAAAGTTGGAGAAATGGTTTCAATCTCTGTTTTGCCTGCTGCACTGTCCAATATAGGAGCCAGTAACCCCGTGGAGCTATTGAAATCTTTAAATTTACTAAAATTTAAAAGCATTAGTTTTTTAGTGTCAGTTGCTACATTTCAAGTACTTAGCCATAGGTGGGTACTTTATTAGACAGCTATATTTAGACAGACATATTTACAAATCAATTATTACAGAGATTCTATTAGACAGCACTGATCTAAAGAAATACTGTCAATTGAAGAAAATTGCTTTATTACCTATACTCATGAAATCCCCCTGTGTCTTTTCATAGTAAGGTAGAGTTACTTGTGAAAAGAAAATCAAGTGTATTTATTTTATACAATGTCATGTCCTCCTGTCTGCCTTATGCTCCTAATGGTCCACCCTTTGTTCAATGTTTACACTAAACACAGAGGCAACAATCATTATCAGCCCTCTTTCCTGCTAAATAAAGTGCTGCTTCTCCCACCACCACCATGGGCTGTAATTGTCATTCTGTGACTAAAAAAGCTTAGATTATACAAATTTCAAAAGGCAGCTTTCTGCCTTTGATGGGTCTCCAGTAAACATCCTTGACCCAGAATATTTTCTGATAATCTAGTCCCAGTGCCTGAAATTCTACCACATTCCTGATACTTTGTGTTTGCCCAAGTTTGTTACTAAAATGCTACTGTATATCAATCTGACTCCCCTTTGTAGCTACAAGCATTTGTGACTTAATAGGTAAATGCTCCTGAGCTTACAAAACCTACAAGAAAAAGGCTTTGGCAACTCAGAAGGACAGAGTTTGTCCCGGGGAGCGTTCACAAGAATGCCCGGGGCTGGGTTTGAACCTGCCACCTCTGCCATATGTCATTGGCACCCTACTCCTTTGAGCCACAGGCGCCACCCCAAAGGCTCATTTTTTTAACTGAGTTAGGAACAAACCTGTCAGACTGTACTTCAAATCCCCTACTCTAGTGGTTTTATAAGGGAATTCTCTAGAAAGCTAAAGCTGCAAAGTTCATTAGGAATCCCAAGAAGTTTTGTTTCAAGTGAAGTGGATTCTGAGAGTAACTGCTATTACCCTGGGGTTCAAATGTTTAGATGTCATTAGAGCAGGACATTATAGGAGTAATTCTGCTAAATTGGAACTTATAAAATAACTTTATACTAACTGATTATACCTTAAACTTTGTATGTTGGAGTTCTCAGTAACATTTTATATGGGAAGGCTGATCTACTAAAAGCATTTGAAAAAAGTTAGTTTGTACCATGCCTGTAGTTAGATCACCAAACTGGTCACAGTTTCCCATATTTATCATTTTTCCTTGCCCCAATTTCTTTCTCTTCATTCCATTCCGGATATCTCCATGTTCAATCTTTTTGAGCCCATCAAAGCCTTTGATGATTCATCTATCCAAATTGCTCTTAAATTTGTTTCTTGTTTCCAGCGCCCACTGAATTTTTCTGCCCCGTAAACATCACTATATAACGCACTAGGTTTACATTGCTTAGCGCAGAAAGTGTGTCTTACTGTGCACTCCCTTAACTACCAGAATTTTAAAGAAAAGAATTGAGAACCAATATTTCTGAAAGTGAAAATAAGCACCACCTTCACACACATTTTATAAATTCTATGTTTTAAGAGCTGTTCCTTTTATCCAATGACAGATGATCTGTGTAGCTAGTAAAGGATACAAAGCGTTCTATAAACATTTCTTAGAAATTGTGTAAAACATCAATATTTTAGAGTGATTTAATAATACAGAAAAATATAATTAGTGACAACAACAATGGTGAAAGTAACAATTTATTGAGCTCTGGCCACGCACTAGAGCTCTTCAGATATTTTTGACCCCATTCTAACAGTTCTCAAAAATGGGGGCAGCACCTATGGCTCAGCGAGTAGAGTGCCAGCCCCATATACTGAAAGTGGCAGGTTGAAGCCCGGTCTTGGCCGAACAGCAAAACAGAAAAATAGCCAGGCGTTGTGGAGGGCACCTGTAGTCCCAGCTACTCGGGAGGCTGAGGCAAGAGAATCGCCTAAGCCCAGGAGTTGGAGGTTGCTGTGAGCTGTGTGACGCCACGGCACTCTACCTAGGGCGATAAAGTGAGACTCTGTCTCTTCAAAAAAAAAAAAAAAATGGGTAGCCTCTCACGTTCACTGAAGAGAAAGCTGATGTTCTAGAGTTCAAATTATTGTTGCAAGGTTATCATGAGAGTAAAAGTAAGAGATGCATTTCACACATGGGTCTATGTGGCCTAAGCATTGTTTTTCCTTCCTGTCTATCACAATTATCACCCAGAATGAGAATAACATAGACTATGTGTTCATGTAAGAAGGTCTGAATGTTATTATTTAGTACATTTAAGAAGTCATGTGTAAGACTGTGGATGTTACAAAATCCTTGCTTGCAGATTTCACAAGATCAAACACCCACTTGCTCTGGAAACGGCCTTCCTTGGTTACTGAGCGTTTCATTCCTCTTGGCTGAGACCAAGAGTTTCCACTTGAACAGGGACAACAAAGAGGAAAAAAATTAATAATAGAAATGTTATATTCTTAGGTAGAGATACCAACTTAAAATGTGCTGCTTCTGGCTCGGCGCCTGTGGCTCAACAGTCTAAGGCGCCAGCTACGTATACCTGAGCTGACGGGTTCAAATACAGCCTGGGCCTGCCAAACAACAATGACGGCAGCAACCAAAAAAAAAAAAATAGCCGGGCATTGTGGCAGGTGCCTGTAGTCCCAGCTACTTGGGAGGCAGAGGCAAGAGACTCGCTTGAGCCCAGGAATTGGAGGTTGCTGTGAGCTGTGATGCCACAGCACTTTACCCAGGGTGATAGCTTGAGGCTCGGTCTCAAAAAAAAAAAAAAAAAGTGCTGTTTCTGATTGTAGAATAAGAATAGAGCAGATGAAGAATGAAGAAAAAAACACCAGCAAATGTTAAATGTAGATTGTGAGCAATTCTTGTATTGTTAATCGAATAGCAATTAAAGCCCATTAATCAGGTAGAGGCAGACTCAGAGAGGAATGAGTGAAAGGTATTGATCAAAATACTCTTCAAGGATATGAAAAGTTCAGCCTGCTTTTCTCCTTGAATAAAAGCTAACAGTGCTTGTTTTCTTGAGAGAACTCCTGCCTCTTCACTGTCTTTGCTTTCACCTGCCAGTCTCATTTCTACTTTCTCCTCCAGGTCAGGGGTCTCTTGGTTTCAGTTGGAGCTTTAAGCCCTCTCTCTATTCTAGCTAAAACCAGTTGCTTCACCACCCAGTATTTAGCAATTCAAAATTGATCCTTAGACCATTGACCTATGGTTTCCCTTTGGTGATTTGTAAGCTTCCAGTCTTTCATAACTATTTCTTCCTCAATGGAGATTCTACAGAGTTTGAATTCCTAAATTACAAGTTGCAAAACAACAGTAATTGCAATTTATTACTGTGCAGGTACTTTGAAAGTAGCTCAAATAAGTATCACGAGACTAAAGAGCCTGAATAACAACAATGTAAGAAGCAGAGGTACCATTTAATCATCCGAAGAGCAGAGTTCTGTCCCATTTTCCCAGAAGCCTCTTGTCCTAAATTGTTTATATAGCCAAATAGTAGTTTGCTTTTCTTTCTTTTTTCTTCTAGGTACATGCCCAATAATGGGATTGCATCAAATGGGAGGTCTGGTTTGAGTTCTCTGAGTATTCTCCATGCTTCCTTCCAAAAAGGTTTGCAGTCCCAGCAGCAGTGCAAAAGTGTTCCCTCTCTCCACATCCACAATCCTTGTATCATAAGGACATTTGCACTGGACAGTTTATTGCAGCTCAATTTACAATTGCCAAAATATGGAAACAATGTAAATACCCATCAATTCAGGAATGGATTAACAAGCTGTTGTATATGTATACTATGGAATATTATTCAGCTGCTGAGAAAGGATGGAGACTTTCCATCTTTTGCAATAACTTGGATGGAGGTGGAACAAATTCTTCTCTGTAAAGCATCAGAAAAATGGAGAAACAAGAAACCAATGTATTCAATTTTGATATGAGGACAATTGATGACCTAGTATACGGGGGAGAGATGGGGGATAAGGTAAGGGGAGAGAGGGAATAAGGCACACCTCTTGGGGGAGGAACACATTTATAAGAGGGACTTTGCCTGAGAAATTAGTGTAACCTGGTACATTGAATCTCCAACAATAAAACAAAACAAATAGTAGATTTTTCAAGGACATATGATTTATTAAAAAAATTAGAAATTAGTGTAACCTGGTACAATGAATCTCCAACAATAAAACAAAACAAATAGTAGATTTTTCAAGGACATATGATTTATTAAAAAATAAATATATGTATTCTTCACTAACATATTTTCTACTGTATTCAATAAATGTGTTTAAGTAGCATGTTCTTTGTACATTTACTTTTGGAAATGACTTATTAATAAGTCATTGACACACAGAGCACACTGGCAGATGCCATAAAGTTTTTTTTAAAATTTTTATTAAATCATAATTGTGTACATTAGTGAAATCATGGGGCACAATGTGCTGACTTCATATACAGTCTGAAATACTTTCATCGAACTGTTAAACATAGCCTTCATGGCATTTTCTTCATCACTATATGAAGACGTTGATATTGTACATTTAGTAAGTTTCACCAGTACCCTGCTAAGATGCACCGTAGGTGTGATCCCACCAATTACCCTCCCTCCACCCATCCTTCCCCTCCCCTCCCTTGCCCTTTTCCCCGTATTCTTGGGCTATAACAACTAATGTTCTTGATATGTAATTAAGATATTATATTTGACTTTTTAATTATTTATTTCACATTAATATGAGGGTACAGAAAGTTGGGTTATGCTGTTGGCATTTGTTAAAGTCCCCGCTGTGGCTGAGCCCGAGGTCCTGCCAGTTAGATGAGAGCAGGCCCTAGGAGCAGATCTGTTTCCATCCCTCTCCACTCTTTATCCTTGGTAAGGATTTTCCTGACCTCATTGCCTTTCCCATCCTATAGTCATTGATCTGAAATATGCCTTTTTCCTTTCATGAGAACATTTCCCCTAAGACAGAATGAGAAAAGCCATTTTAGACTATGGTAATGTCAAAATAATACTTTTTTGTAGGAACAAGAAATTCTGCACATAGATAATCACTATCCAAGAACAAGCTATCACTTTATTTAAAACTGAAAAGCAACTTATAAATACTAAATTTAGCTATCTATTCACTTTAAAATGCAAAAATTATAGCTAATATTTATTAAACTCTCAAACTCTCATTACATAACAGGCACCTGGCTAACTTGCAGACAATTTTTCATATACTCTTTGAAGTCAGGATTAGAGAATAGGTAATATTATTATTATTTCTATTTAACAAGTGATATTAATTTTGAAACTTACAGAAATTAAACAACTTGTCCAAGGTCACACATCTCGTACATGCATTCAGGCTTCTCAGAAAGGAGATCTTATCAACACAATCAAACAAATAAAAACAAAAACTAATAAACAAAAAACTCTTGATTACTTCAATTGCTATAGACTTTAAATTATGAATTTTAAGCTATATCTTGATACTCACTTGGTCAAAATCAGATCTCCTATAGCTATCATAATATGAACTGATCAATAGGCAAAGAATAGTTGCTTCAATTTCACAGAGATATAATTTGGGTCAGTTGCAGAATCAGTTCTTATAATAAACTCTACTTAAGATACAAAATGGTTTTTGTTCTCCTTGTTAGAATATTTTTATGTTGTTGTAGCACAATAGAATAGAGAAAGTTATGTGGTAAGATGGTCTAAAACACCGTATTCTGATTATCCTCTTAATTTACTGCTAATGTCTTTCTCTAGAATTGTTCTCAGTAATTAAAACTGGAGCATTTGTTTCTGAGAAGAAATAATCCACTAAACTTTGACAAGTCCATGTGTAATGAAAACATCTCCTTAGGAACACGCACATGATATTTTTACATTCAATACCATGCTGACCTTTAGACTCAATTTTTGAGTTGTGTTAAAGTGGATTTATTTATTTAATGTATTTTTACTAAGCATGTCTTGTGGGCACAGAGTCATAGGCAATAAAAATCTTAGTGTCAGAAAGTATTTGTCCTAGCCAGACTCACTTTGATAATGACAAGTAGGGTGTCCATATTAACCTGTCTGCCCTTGAGGGAACCTGATCAACAGAGAGTCTATCAGGAGCATTTCCCCCACCCCAAGTCGAGGGGCAGAGAATTACTCTGGTTTAGACCAAACTAAACAATGATTTTAACCTATAGTACCAAAAACCACCTGTCTGGAAACTCCTGTTGTTGCTCCCTTCTCTCAATCCCCTACGTACTAATGTTATACCGATTGAATCTAGATTAGCAACTCTTCTCAGGACACTGTTCCTTTGGGGTGTTGGATACATTGGGGGAGTTCATCAACTGGGGTGTTGGATACACTGGGGAAGTTCATCAACTCTGCGTCACTTCCTGCACTCACAGTGCCAACGGGGCCCACCAGCCGGAGGTCACAGCACGTCTAGAGCCAAATCCATAATTGCAACATAGGTTTGTCAGAGCTAGGATGAAACAGATACCCGTTGGTGTCTTGTTTTCATCAGGGTGACTTCTTCAAAAAGAATTTGGTGGAGAAGCTCAATTAAAAAAGAAAAACACAACAAAACCAAGTAGGAATGGATTTGAAGTTGAACTAAGAGTACAGTAAGGAAAGGAGAAGACCTGAGGTTCTTTCCCACCACCCCCGTCCACCGTCCACAGCCCACAGCCTATTCAAGGTCTCAGAACACGACCTTAACGGATCTTTTTTTTCCCCAACTGAATCTGAGTCTGTCCGAAGTTACTCACCTAGAATGTCTGGGACCCAAAACTCAAACTCAGTTTATTAGGGTTCTTAAAAGAAACAGAACCAATTGAAGGTATGTATGTTGTGTATATATATGTATCTTTATACATATCCATGTACACATGTATGTGCGTATGACCTTAAATGTACATACAGAAGACCCAGTGCTGCCGGTTCAGTCTGAAGGCACACTTTCCTCTTCCTTCGGGAACCTCAGTCTTTTTCTGTTAAGCTGATTGGATTAGGCACACCCGCGTCCTGGAAGATTATCTACTTTACTCAAAGTCTACTGATTCAAATCACATCTAAAAAATACCCTCTCAGTAACATCTAGATGGATGTTTGACTAAGTATCTGGGTTCTGCGGCCTAGCCAAGTTGACACATAAATTAAACACCACACCCCGGGTTCTTAATCCGAAATCCTCTGCTTTTTCCTGTCACGAATGAGGGTTTATCATCTAACAGAAGAGAAAGGACATTGTGGTATAAGCTGCTCATTGTTTACCAAATATTGATTCTTCCCTTCTACTGTCCAAACAAAACACGATATTTTTATGTGAAGGTCAACAAGCCTGCCTAAAATACTAGACTTTCTTGTCTTCCCCAGATTTGTTGGCCAGTGAAATGTAAGTTTGAAGCTATTGGGTACAGTTTTGGAAATGCTCCTTACAGGGCCGAGCTGATTCAGCTGGCATGTGGCCCCTTCAACCTTTCTGCCCATCTCTGTCTTGCCTAGAATTTAGACCTAGAATTTAGAGCCAGAGCGGATACCTTGTGATCACAAATGTCAAGTGGATCAGACAAATCTAAGTCCTGACATTTTTGAGCTAGTAAACCAGCAGCAGTACATATGTCTACATTTCTTGCTATATTAGAAAGAAAAAAAAAATAGCTGCTTATAAAGGCTCATGCCTGTAATCCCAGATACTCAGGGGGCTGAGGCAGGAGGACTGCTTGAGGCATGATGTTTAAGACCATCCTGGGCAACAAAGTGAGACCTTGTCTCTAAAATAAAATTAAAAATGATCTCGGGGTGGTGGTCCCGCCTGTAGCCCTCAGCTACACAGGAGACAGAAGTGAAAGAATTACTTAAGCCAGGAGTTCAAGGCTGAAGTGAACTATGATCATACCACTGCCTTCCAGCCTGGATGACAGATGGAGCCCCCATCTCTAAAAGAGAAAAATAGAGAAAGAAAAAGGATAGATTCTTTTCTAAACCTCTGTTAATGTATGCGAACCAAATCCTTAATGGACATAAACGGGGACGCATTGTAGGTTACTACCGTGAAGAGCTTCAAAACCCAATGATGATAAAAACTTGGAGAAAGTGAGTCAGAAGGAAGGGCTTGAAATAGACCAGACATGACGAGCACCGCAGGTCCCAGGAGAGACTATCAGACAGAACATTCGAGGACTTAACAGCTGCCACCAAAGGCTATAGGAAGAAGGGGACCAACATGTAAAAGAACTAAACTTCCTAGCCACAAGGTTGGAAGCGTCACTATCCTGAATTACAATGGCAGCCCTGTGCCTCTTCTCTCTGAACCTTTCTGAGAAGTGGAAGGGCAGGGGAAGGGCAGGAACAAATTAGCCACCCTCATTAACAATCTCCACTGTGTATGCCTCTTCCTGGCAGACCCTTTGAAGGGCTTTATCTTGACTGGTTTGTCAGTGTAAGCACCACTTCATCCCAAGGTTTTCCGCACAAAGACTTAATTGATTGAACCCACTCACTTGTGACTACAAATACCCACCTTGGGGCAAGAGCTGAATCACAAATCCCTTGTAGACATTATTTTCTAATCATAGAAAATGGATTGGGGGGTGGGGAGAGAGAGAGACAGAGGGGAAAAGAGATATGCAATCAGTTTAGGATGATTTAAATTAACCCCTGCTGTGAGGCAGGACGATGTCTCTGAGCTTTTCACAGCCATCACCAATCTCTCCAAAAGATTCTTTTTCTGAGGAGCCAGTTTTATGGATAGAATGAGAGGTTGCACAGTTGTGGCAAGGCTATAAGTGGGAGGATTTGCGAATCTAATTCTCTAGACAGAATTGAAGTGAGGAAGCTTGAATAAGTTGTAGATTATCTTGGGCACAAGACAAGTCATTTGCTGGCAGTGAGAACATCCTGTCTTTGGTAAAAAAGAGCTTAGAGTAGGGCAGGTTTTGGTCTAATTCAAAGTCTAAGAAGCAAAATGCATCTAAGACTACGTGGCTAGGTCAGCAAAAGAATGAAGCTGAAGTACTAGAAATGGTTAGCAAATACAAAACTGGATTTGTGGCTGAAAATCCTAAGGAGGAAATAGCCTGTCTTCCCCTCTTCTTCCCTTCTTTTCTCCCTTGTTTCTTTTCTTTTCTTTTTATTATTTCTTTTCTTCTGAAGGTAGACACCATCAAATTCTGCCTAAACTCTTGTAACGGATGGAAGCAGGGAACAACCAGGGTGTCAGAAGTTCAGGGCTCATTTTCCCTATAAACTTCCAGCCAAGTTTATTCCTGCCAGTTCTGTTGAAATCCAGCTCACTGCTGTGGAAAAATAGTTCTAATTCATAGTTTACCTTTAAGAAGTCTTCTGGGAAGGTTTTTCTCCCCCAAGCCTATTTATCGCCTTCCATCTGTCCCCGGGAATGAGGAGTCTACTTTATGTCAAAGTAAGGTTTTGACCAAGGAAAGATACCTTAAAGAGTTGCAAAGCAATAGATAATGAGAATTAAGTGTTATATGAATATAGTCACAAAGCTGTCCAAATTCTTCCACTGAAGTAGTATTTTATGGAGTAAATATGTACCTCTAGCTCTTGATAAATTAACACTTTTTTTTTAACTTCATCCAAATTAATATGAGAGTACACTATTTTGGTTACATTGTTCTCACTTCCAGGGCAAAGTTCCATTTGTAAAAGAGCCCCCCACCCAGGGGGCGTGTTATACAGCCTCACAAGGTGCACAGTGGGTGAGACCCCGCCTCCTGCCCTCCCGCCTTCTGCCAATCATCCTCCCTGCTCCCGCCTCCTGCTTCCCTCTACCCCTGAGCTAGACTATAAGAGTGTTTTATTGTTCTTAGGAACATGTAATTGTTTCTATATTGATTTCATATTAGTATGCAGTACATTGGATATTCATCTTTTCATTCTTGTGATACCTTATGAAGAAGAATGTATTTCAGCTCCATGCAGGTAAGTGTAAAAGATGTAAAGAAATTAACACATTTTAAATGAATGTTCTCAGAAGACCCTATTTAACTCTACCAGTGAACAGTATCTCAAGGAACTCTGTTGGTGGGATGCAACTCTCTGTACTTTCTCTCTTTTTTTCCTTCCACTCCTCACTCCCCTTTTGGATTCTTCATACTTTTCTGGCCTCAATTTTGCTTGAGGCCAAACAGTCAGTCATTTAATTGGAATCCAAAATCAGTTGACAAAGTACTGTACAAACATGGTCTTATTAATGTTCACAGTAAGTATCCCAACCTTAACCTTTAACAAAGAGGTTTAGCAACTTGTTCCAAGTGATTCTGCTAGTAAAAATGGTAGAGATTTTTATCTTCCCTGAACTAGATTACCACTTTTAAGAAAATAAAGGCCTACTGAATGACTGTCAATCTGTACCCTATCTCAAGTTGTTTTATAAGCACCAAGTTAGGAGGAAGATAGATGAGAATTAAACACGAGAGCTGTTTTAGACACAAATGGATTTGAAAAGACTCATCATGCCAATTTAATAGTGAATGTCTGGAATTAGAGGAGCTTTGTGGGTAAAATTAAAGATGGTGGTTTAATTTCCAGTGACCCAGTTAACAGAGCCAGTGGCCGTCATAATAATGAAAACAACCTCTTTGACAGTCTTCACCGTCCTTCACCACTTGTCTTGTACCAGCCCCTTTTTGAGGCTATTTGTGATTTGGCAACCAACACCTGTGTGTTTCCTAAAATGCAAAATGAGTACATGAGCTGTTTGGTCACTGTTTACTTATGAAATACTTTTCCCATTTTTACCCAATAGGAAAATTACATGATAAGCAAAAGACGACTTCCCATATTTACCACATTGCAAAACTGTTCGTTGTTTGATGGTTCAATGACTTTGTCCCCCTGCCAACCACTTTCTATATCTCTTTTTAATTTCCTATATCCTAGACACTGGAAACGTATTTCACAGATAATATGAAACCCACAAAAACGTTCATGTAAAAGAGAGATGTTCTCTATTTCTATGGAAAGGAATGAATTTCTGACCATTTATTCTTCCTAAAACACTGAGAATTATAAACATGACAGGAAACCGATCTTTTCCAAATCTTCTCAGGATATAAATATTTAATTCAAAATGAAGGGCTTTAGAGGTGGCGCCTGTGGCTCAGTGAGTAGGGCACTAACCCCATATACTGAGGGTAGTGGGTTCAAACTCATCCCTGGTCATAGTGCGACAACAACAAAAATATAGCCGGGTGTTGTGGCGGGCACCTCTAGTCCCAGCTACTTGGGAGGCTGAGGCAAGAGAATCACCTAAGCCCAGGAGTTGGAGGTTTCTGTGAGCTGTGGTGCCATAGCATTCTACTGAGGGTGAGAAAGTGAGACTCTGTCTTTAAAAAAAAAAGGTGCTTTAGATTCAAGTCTTTCATGTGCAATAATTAATTAACACCCTAATTTCACTATATTTTAATATTTAAATAATACTATAACTTTTTAAATATTGTCTTTATATTTGAGCCACTTTATGTATTGTCTATTAACAATAAAGTTAAATTTCAAAATAATCTACTTTTTAAATGCCACCAAATTTTCTGATTCTATTCAAATATTACTTATACACTTACTCTAAATTAAAAACAGTTTAGAACTTCAGCATTACCCTAAATTAAAAACAGTTTAGAACTCAGCATTCCCACAAAAAGAAATATTCTCTAACGGCCTGTCTAGGCACTACAGCATGGTACCTGGTATTCATTATATATTCAGTAAAATTTAGTGAATACTATATTTAGTAAACTATTATGAATTATTATGAGTTAAATTTTATGTTAGAGGAAATTGACAAAATTTCTAGCATCTGAAATTTATTATTTAAAAAAAAGCACAAGCTATTAAGTATTGCAGAGAGGAAAGAGTGATCATCTTTTCCACGCAGATCTGGGAAAACTCTGCTTAGGGATGACTTCAGGGCAAGATCGGAAGATGTTTGCTAGGTAAAGAAAAGGAAGGCAAGCATCGCAAACAGAAAACGTGCCTGCAGCATTTTCATGACGTGATTTGGAAACAGCAAAAAAAAATTTGTGTGTTTGAGTAGATACAGAAAATGGAGCATTCATGATACACAGGACGAGAGAGGCAGTTTTAAGTCATGTATTACAGGACTTTTTAGAACAAATAGAAGTTAAAATTTGTTATGTTGCTACTAGGGAGCCCATGGAGAATTTTAAGCTGCAAAGCATCACGATTTGATCTATCTAAAACAGAATACATTGTAAATTACCTAAAGCTAACTTTTCATTCATTGACATTTTTTTTTAAGGGACAACTTATGTTTTTAACCACAGAATACTTAAAAATTAGACATCTATGTCTACTCTGTCCTCCCTCCCGCAACCATTTTCTATATTTTTGGCAGCAAATTCTATCCCTTTGTTCTATACCACCTCTTGCAATTTTGTTTTTTATTCTCCCCATGCCCAGATCTGAACCTCACTTATTAGCTCTTTTCTCAACTTTTAAAGCCCATCACTTATTGGGGAACCCAGCCTCTCGTGCCTCTCTTTTTGCTAATACATATATATCCCCCCCTCATGTAGTGTTGAAACAAAGGAATCTTTTAAATAAATAAACATACTAAACATTTCCTTCAGTTTCACCTGTTAGGAATCCATGTAATGACTGTTATTTGCTTATTGTTGTGCTTGTGTGACCCACCTTTAGAATCAGGGAAATGCTGGAGCATAAAGTGTCCCTAGTAAGTGTTGATCACTGAATGATAAGCGAGCCCCTCCACTGAGCCTCTTGGCTTGAAAAGTTAGTAGTTATCCAGGATGACCTTCAGCCTTCATGCAGGGCAGAAAGAAGAAGCAGCCGATGGCAAGTGCCCTCACGGCATCCGTCAAGTCCAAGATCGAAGTTGTAAAATCATGGCTCTTGAGCTGAACTGGCTGAAAACTATATTTTATTTCAGTGGTTCTCAACCTTCCTAATGCCTCCTGATGCGGTGACCCTTTAATATAGTTCCTCATGTTGTAGCGACCCCAACCATAAAATTATTTTCATTGCTACTTCCGAATTGTAATTTTGCTACTGTTATGAATCGTAATGTAAATATCTGAAATGCAGGATGTATTTTCATTGTTATAAAGGGGTAGTGACCCACAGGTTGAGAACCGTTGTTTTATTTAAACCATATCATTTAAATACACATTGAGGGAATTCATCTAAAAATTAAGATTTATGGCTTCTGTTGAGAATGCAGATCTGTCAAAGCTACATAAGTCTTATGTAGGCAAATTCTTGAAAAGGCACAACCTTTAACTGCCTCTGTTTCACATTTGACTTTTGTTCCCTAGTACTACTCTGGGGCTGGGAGAAGGAGACAGGAAAGTTGGGGGGTACTGAGAATGCCTATTTTCTGGCATCCCAATGGGAAGGGGCCTTAGAATAATAATTAAACTTTTGGAATTATGAAATAGAGGATTATATTTATTGAACACTTGAGTGTATGGATTCATAATGTAATGTAATGTCAATCATTTTCTTCGTTGGGATGTAAAATTACCCCCTGGTTTCTCCCAACGTCTCATTCCTCATCTTTTAAGAATAGTGGGCATCAGATACATTGACGGACACAGTACAGAGAAGAGAATGAACAGCAACTAGATGGTCTCCGGTACTGCATTTCAAAGAGGGAAATTTTTTTTTATAATTTTATTGAATCATAATCCTGTACATTGGTGCAATCATAGGGCACGATTCATATACATTCAGAAATGTTTTGATCGCACTGTCACACATAGCCTTCCTGGCATTCTCTTGATCACTATACAAAGACATCGATACTCTACATTTAACAAGTTTCCCC
>CAUYON010038459.1:0-85865 GCA_963573935.1 Arctocebus calabarensis
TTATATAGTGATCAAGGAAATGCCATGAAGGATATCTGTAACAGTATGATCAAAATATTTCTGAATGTATATGAATCGTGCCCTGTGATTGCACCAATGTACATAATTATGATTCAATAAAATTATTAAAAAAAAATTGAACAAATAGAGTATTGTCTTGCAAAACTCCACAAAAGAATACAGCTGTTTGTATTGAAGTAATAATACTCCATTGGCGAGAACAGATTCAGCCATAAGCAACAAGATAGCCTTAATAGAACTTGGTCTTTCTACATGTCTGTAATTGCAGAGAAAGTGTTAGGAACTTAACATCATTCAACTTTGACTTCAACAATGTTGAAGTGGTGTCGTTCTCTGAGATAGAAAACAAAGGAGAAGTTTGTGGAGTAAAATAGGGTTTCGAATATGTTAAATGGGAGATGCCCTTGAAGTATTAAAATACAAGTAACTTATTGCAATTGTGTATATATAGGTCTGAGATGGAAAGAAAAATAATCAGATGAAGATATTCTTCAAGGAGTCATCACCATAAGAGGTAGATAATAACTCCAGACACAGTGGTAAGAAATTTCTGAAAATGAATATGTATATGGGAAAGATATGGAACAAAGTCTCCTCCTCCCTAAAAACCAATAACCATCATTGCTAGAGATAGGTTAAGAAAAGTAGTAAAATCAACAAGTCTTTGTCATAGATTGTTTCTTCTCTGTGATCCTAACACATTCTGTCTCAGATAAGAATGGAAAACATTAAATACCATTTAGCTAAACAAAATATTTCACTAACATATCTGGTTCATAAATCAAGTGTTCTAACTATCCAGAATAAAATAGCATGGTCAATAGTCTTAACAATTACAAAACAGTTCCTTCCAAGCAAGTACTTTCAACTAATTTAAGAAGAATTTAAAAGATTAGCATTGGCTACTTGGGGGACAATGAAGCCAATAGGTAGGGTTCAATCTATGCACAGTCTTAAAAGAACACACTGCAGATTCTATGTAGCTTTTGCATAAATTGAATTGGGCACCAGAATCACTCAAATAAACTGAATTTCAAAATATGCGATAAATTTCTATCCAAAATAAAATAATTATTTTAAAAGTATACCTTAAACATTTACATTTGTGTTTATCATTTTAAATGTAATTTATGTCATAAAAATAAATTTTATAAAATCCAGTAGCTATCTTCAAAAAATATGTCCAAATAGTCATAAAATAATTTTTGAAAATTAAGTTCATAAACTTGCCATTGTGCATAGAACTAATGAACATATTGCAAAAATTCATCAAATTGTGTGTCAAATTATCAGCTGACTGTGAGATGCCCAGCAGACCAAGTACATTTAAATAGAGAGACAGGAAAATCTTAACTGAGAAATTTTAAGAAGTAATGTGTTTTGTATTCATATGGTTGAATAACTAGCTTCATGTGCAGTTTATCAAGATCCATTAACAAAAATTCATCATGTGTCACAGAAAATATGAAAACATCCATCCATTAGCAATAAGAAACTCATTCCCTGAGTACATCTTCATTGAAATGAAGATTCTTGTTTTCTCTTTCAGTCCAGGAGAGCTATGAATTGCTATTCTTGGGATGAGAGAAGAAGTGTGCATTCTCCTGAATGTGGTTGATCAGCTTTCTCAGGATCCGCAAATACACACAAAACCTTCCTACATCAGGACTGTCAGCCTTGTGATTCCTTCGGCCAGGTATGTCCCCTCTCAATACACAGACCTTTCATTCCCTTACCTTTTCATACTGATTTTCAAATATCACCTTGTCTTGGAAGCTTTTCATGATCACCTCCACTTGAACATTCCGACTCCACTTCCTAGCCTTAGCAGCATCTGCCCTGTTTACCTGCCTGATTTTTCTTTGTGGTAGTAATCGTCCTAGTCATGACTCACATAATATCTTAGTCTTTATTTGCTCTTCCGCCCATGCTAGTATGTGATCCTCTTTAAATGACAGAGTCCATTAAATGTTTAGGTCACTCGTTATGTCTCTAGAGCTCAGGAAAATACTTTGTTAAGTGACAAATGACCTACATGTGTATCATTGTTGAAGAAATTTGTAATTTTTATTCCTGGAGTTAAAATTAATAGATGATAAAAAAATAAGGGATAGTTGTTCGCTAGAACTTTAGGTACAGTGCCTTAAATCAAATACTATTTAGCATACTCATGTCATAAATACAATGTTATTTTCATTCTGTGAATATATAATTATAACATATGGAACAGAAATAAAGAATTAGGGAGCTTATATAGGGTGTACATGAAGTTCGTGTGCAATTTACAATGTAAAACTATTGCACCTTGTATTTCAATAAATCCGTGTTTTGTTGAGGGGAGCTAATATTACTGTCTGAATCATTTGATGTATTTTCTAAAATATAGAATTTCTTCTAAGAGTGATTTCTATTCAAAATATCCTCTGAGGTAAACACTAAAACCAAAATTATAATGCAAGAAGCAGTCAGGTTACAGTGCCACAGTGGATATAGCTGGAACAGCTGGTCACCAGCACAACTGCTGGAAACAGCTGGTGACACTACCAGGTGCCCTCAACACAACTGTAAGATCTTCGTGAATGAATTATAGGCCCTCACTAACACCTGAAAATGGAGCCCAAGAATCCTAATTACCTATTTCTTTCTGAGATAAATAGATACCTAGATACATAGGTTTATAGATTGATCCTAGGTAATTTTGTGTGTGTCCTCATAAGAATTTTTTATTTTTTAATTTTATTTACTTATTTCAGAGTAATAAGGGTATAAATGATCACATTAGATTGTTTACATTTGCTAGATAAAATTTTTTTCTAAATGAATACTCAAAAATATAATTTCTACACACACAAAATAAAAATTCCCTTTCAAAATTAACAGAACAAAAGCTTTAGTACAACTACAAAGCTAAAACTTATAATTTTTTAAAGAAATTGTTACTCTGATGGAGTTTCTTTCTTTTCTTTCTTTTTTTCTTTTCTTTTCTTTTTTTTTTTTTTTTTTTTTTTGCTTAACACAAATGGGATGTCTGACTTATTTATTCATCTATAATCTAAATGGCTGGAATGTTAAAAGTATGAAATCCAAACTTCCCTAAATTCATAGGTTTCTTTACATTTTCCCACTTAATTGAGGCACTTTTGGTACAGAACTCTGATTCTATCCCCTAAAGTCATCATGACACAACATCCTGCAATTTGACAGGCGAGAGACAAGGTGACAGCCACTCTGCAAACAAACATTGCCTGTTTGCAGCACTAAGCTCAACGTGACATTTAATTTTAAAAGTATTTTACCATTGGTTCACACACACAAGCTGTTACAAAATCACTGTTTACTTACTTCAACAAAAAATAAAAACCTATCTCCAGAAGGCAGAATTTTTGTAGAATATATATATGGCTTTCTTTCCATGAATCCTGATGAGGTTAAAAATAATGCACTGTCACTATTGTAAGCTACTGGACTTACTTCAGGAATACAAAAAAGTTGCAGTGAGGAATTTTTTAAATTAAATTGTTATTATACAGGATATCTATTCCTGTAATTTGCTAACTGCCATTATTAACTAACTTGAATAAAAGTGTGTATGTTATTCTGTTATTAAACATAGATGTACAAGAATCATATCTCAAAAACATTATACCACTTACATTCTTAAGAAAGAAGATGTTAATGAAAATTATTTAGATAATTGAAATAGAATTTTACTTTGATTTTACAGAACAAGAACACATGTAAGTTCTTAGTATAATATGTACAGGGACAAGTAAAATGAATTGCAGTGTCACTGTGTGATCTAGCTAATAAAATAAAACATTTATTTAATTTATAAGTGCCAAATTGATTAAAAAAATACTTCTGGTAGATTAATATAAATTTTCAGTAAGCTGTTTTTCAGTATTATGTTTTGTTAGAAATTTGATAAGGGAAATACAATTCTTAATTATCCCTTTGATTCTAAATTATGAGAAACGATGCTAAGATAAGACCTGAGAAAGGAGACCAAACAACTAAAGCCATTAGCTCAAACCTTTACCACAACTTTGCAATGTGAAAACAGCTCAAAAGACTTCCCCGTGGTTGAGTAGGAAGCTTAAGTATTACATCAGATAGATTGGGGAATGTTGGTGAAAGTTTGATTTCCTTCTAAATATTGTTCACTGTTCAAATTCTTACAAAGTATGGAGAAACTGAAGTAGTGCTAATTAGAGGACTGGGAAGATCATCATCAGGACTAAATCTATGATTTAGCCTAAAATGGAGTATATTAATAGAATAATTGAATATTTTTTTGATAAGTGAGTACATAATGATTGGTTGGCCAATTTAGGTTGAGCAAAATGTTAAGTAGGAAAAGTTAAGGACTAAGACTTTGTAAGAATTACTAGAAAATTTTCACTGTATCAGCATCTTTCATCAAATTCAATTCATTTTTTGTCTTTCTTTCCATAATAATTGCATTGTTCTTGAAGAGAAAAATCAAGCCTTGCTTATAATGCACCCTCTTCTCTGTCCTGAAGTATCAGTAGTTAGCACCAGTTACAGCCATTCCTGGCCTTTCTTTCCCTATATGGATTTGAGTTAGAATTTACTCATCATAGGGTCTCTCACAAAATCTGGAAAGTAGAAAGGAAGGTTGGTTATTCTTCACTCAAATGGTTGTGGAACTCAGATGGCTCAACTAAGATTTCCAGAAATCTCATGCTTTACTGCCATACGCTAAGATATTTGTTTCTTTTATAAACCAATTTCCTGCCTAAATTCTTAGAATTACAGTTGACCCTTAAACAATACCAGTTTGATCTGCACAGATCCACTTACATCAGGATAATCTTCAGCCTCTGCCACTTTCCAGACAGCAAGACCAACCCCTCTTCATTCTCCTCCTTCTTAGCCTACTCAACATGCATATGATGAAAATGAAGACCTTTTCATGATCCACTTCAGCCTAATGAATATTTAATATATTTTCACTCCTTTACGGTTTTCTTAATGGAATATTTTTCTCTAGCATACTCTAAGAATATGTTTTATGACACACGTAACATACAAAATATGTGTTAACTGCTTATATTATTGGTAAGAATTCCAGTTAATGGCAGACTGTTGGTAGTTAGGTTTAGAGGAAGTTAAAATTATACACAGATTTTGATTGCACAGAGGGTTGACTATGAACCCTGCATTATTCAGATTCACCTGTGTTTGCTACAGTGCTCCTGCCTGCTCCAATGATTCTTCAACCACCTTTGCAGGCATAGACTTCTCTACTAAACTTTATTGCATAGCCTTTTAAAATTTTGCATAATCTCTAACTCCTTTCTTCAACCTCTTTGTTACCGTAACACATAAGATGCATCTGTTATCCTGACCCATCCAAAATGATATACTTTGACTGAAATGTGTAGTCAATCCTGTATGTTAGATTCCTTCAAAAAAACATGCCACTGTGTAATGTATCTTTTAAAGTAGAACTGGTAAAATTCCCAAAGAAATAATAATAAAATCTAAAACCCCACAAACACAAACATGTTCTACCTTAGAGGTAAATGACTTAATCTCCTTTGATGATAAGACTTTGTTTACTTTTGTATGACTGGTAGTAGTACTGGTAGTAGTACCCAAATCCGATATCAATCCAGTACAGGTTAGTGTAAACAAAGCATCCAGGGCTGAGTTCCCTATTAAGGTCACACAATCACATGGTATTAATCTTAGATAAACTTTCACGTGAATGCAGCCTTATAACTCTCCCCAACAGAAAAGGATGATCATCTTTTGGCTGATAGATGACTTAAAAATTGGTATTTAAGATTAAAAGTTTTTAAAAAAGATATAAAAGTCCAGTGCTCCATTTTTGAAAACTAAGGCTGATCCCAGTATTATAGTCACTTATTATTTCTTTATCCTCTGTGGTAAACTTATTTGAGGGCAAAGATCCAACCTTATTCATCAGTAGAATCTCATTCATTCTGCTCAATCATAATTTATACCATAATATCTTACACAGAAGTAACTGTTTTATAAGTATGATAAACAAATCATTAAAATTTAAAATCAAGAAAAGTAAGAAAGCAAGAGTTTGGCAGAAGACTAAAAGGAGATATAGCAAAATTGAGAGAAGAGATACCACTGACAGAGTTGCAACACAATCCATAGCATTGTAGTAATGAGAACACAAAAGACACGTAATCCTTTTTTTCAGTGAATAGGATGCCACGAATAAGATTTCTTATTATAGCACACAAACTCATACACATATATATATATGCACATCTGTATGACAGAATATGTATTTTTTATTATTCACTCGACACTAAGATTCTATAATTTTCATGCTTATAAGAATTTTTTACAATACTCTTACACAGTAGAGATAAGATGATTTTTATATGGTCAGATCCTACTAACAACATTTTTTTAAGAATTTTTGATTTGACTCTGTGCCTGTGGCTCAAGCGGCTAAGGCTCCAGCCACGTATACCTAAGCTGGCGGGTTCGAATCCAGCCCGGGCCTGCCAAGCAACAATGACGGCTGCAACCAAAAAACGGCCGGGCATTGTGGTGGGCGCCTGTAGTCCCAGCTACTTGGGAGGTGGAGGCAAAAGACTCGCTTGAGCCCAGGAATTGGAGGTTACTGTGAGCTGTGATGTCATAGCACTCTACCCAAGGTGACAGCTTGGGGCTCTGTCTCAAAAAAAAATAAAAATAATTTTTGGTTTTACATGCCAAATCAAACAGATCTCTCCCTCCATTGTGATTTTACAATCTATTACAGAGACTTTGGTCATAAACGTTTTATCATTTTTTCAAACTTATTACTAACTAAATACCTTTGCTAAAAGCCTTTGCTTTTCTACTGTGTGATTTTGGACACAGGAAATAAACTTTAAGAACATCTATTTCAGTATAACTAGTCATCCACATATAGAATAAATGATGGATTATTTATTCAATAAGTGAATGGAAGAATTAATTGTTCTTAAGTGAGGCAAAGGCAATGATATCATCGTATAGTAAGCAGGATAAGGGTAGATATAAATAAAAAACAAGAAAGCTTACATAGCATGTTATTCAAAATTAGGAGGAAGGTAAATAGAGATTAACAGAGCTATGAGTTTAACAAAAAATATGCATTATTTCTGCTGGTGTGAATTAGATAACAAGTTTCATGTGTTTATACTCCTTTGCACATACCATATGGGTTTTGTCTTTATTAAAGTCTAAGAAATTTTACCATTTAGGGAAGAGATTTTTGTGGGGGACAGGGCTAGGAGAAAAAGGAGAGAAATATGGGGAAGATGCTGGTGTGTCTGTTCCCTTTATGACAATATGAGTTAACCTTGAGCCACTAAAATTAATGAATAACGACTCAAATCCTTAAGATTTAGATAGCTGTATGTGGTAACAGGTTGGCAGGAAGCTCTGCTCCCTACTGGAGAATCCTGCATGACTCTGATTTTCTAAGGAAGAGAACACCATCTTGGTGGCATTCAGGTGGTGCATGGTTATAGCAAAACTTCTGTCCGTAGCTAGGAAAGCAGGTGTGAGCAAGTAGAACCTGAAGTACCGGGACCACCAGGGCAACACAGCGTGGGGACTGCAGTTCATAAATTCACAAATGGGTGTGAATGAAGAGCTCCTCTGAGACACCAGAAATAAGCACACACGCTATGAAGGGTGGGGGGGGGGTTGCTCACACCATTTCATGGGTCACGGATATCAAACCGAGAGTCATTTAAGTGGACAAGTAATGGAATTGCCAAGCAATTTGGAGAACCCAACTGAAATTGGAAACCATAAATCTGTCTTGCCTGGCAGAGTTATGTAGCTTTCTTCTGCAAAGCTCAGGAGAGGAAAAAGGCTTTTGATTAGAGAGATCCTGTTTGGAAGCGTGTGTAAATGAAAGCATCAGAGAGCCAGAGAAGAACGAGGTGAAGACGAGTGTGACCTGAGAATGGCCAGCCACGGTGATGAATTTTGTTAAAGTAAAGTCAAGAAGCAAATGATTATTTAAAAATATATGGAGAGATTTAAAGGCTGAACTGAATAATATACACACACACATATATATTACTTAGTGGAGATAAGTGTTTGCTATCAGATATTGTATCAGATATATATTAAAGGAATGCCAAATTGATGGTTTAGAATGCAGTTCAGTTCAGAGAGGCAATGAATCCTGACTTAGGCTTCAGGCCTGGTGTACTGAAGAAAAAGAAGGTAAAAGTTATTACCATAGAAAACATCCAAAAATCGTGAGGAAACTAAAGTTATCCTGATAAGGCAGAATTGGGGATAGAATAAAACAAACTCAGATGCTGCATTCTCCTCTGAATGCCAGAATAGTTATATAATGAGAAGATGGTATTGATTGAGAGATTAGCCCTGAATATTCTAAACAATTCTAAAGCCCCATTTATGAAACCAATAACAGATCCTTTTTATTTATATTATTTTTAAATGACAAAAATGTTATTACCTTATTACAATATGATGTTTTAAAATATATATATGTGTACATAATGTGAAATCATTGAATCAAGGTAATTAACATATCCATCACCTTACTTGCCTGACATTATTTTTGTGGTGATAATTTTGAATTTTGCTGTCTTAGTTATTTTGAAATATAGTAGAACCTCCATAGTTACCCAACTCCCTACATCAAACACCTTCTTAAGTTGACCTAATTTTTATATGGAGATGCTTACGTACTTACCAGTACAATGAGCCTAGGTCCTCAAGTTGACCACCTCTGTACGTTGATCAGCCTTTTGGTCAACATACAGAGGTTCTTCTGTATACAATATATTATTATGGAATATTGTCACCAAGCTATGTGACTAGACTTGAAACTTACTTCTTTGGTCTGCTTCAAACTTTGTACTCTTTGACCGGTAACTCTTCATTGCCTCCCTTGGTCCCCTCTACAGCCTCTAGTCACCATCTTTATATTCACATTTATACTGAGGATCATCAGGATAAATAAGCAAAATTGTATAATGCTTTTAGCACAAACGTGCATATAAAAAATAAATCATGACTTGAAATGAAGTATACATTCTCTTTAAACATACCCAAACCTGTGTGATAATCAGGAATACCGTGATTTGAAGGTAATTACTATTTTAAAATGAATCAAAATATTAAGTTCACTACATATGTGTGTTTACAACATTTATATTTGGTTATAAGTATATTCTTATTTTTCTCAAGATATAGGCAATGGTAGTGATAGCAACAAAAAACTTTTATTAGTGGGAAATGAGGAGATTACTTACTTAAGAAACATTAGCACAGAAGAAAATCCTTATGGGAGAAAGGCTGAGCTTTACCTCTTAATGCTACCTCTTTAGAAGAGTCTGAACAAGTGTTAAGTCTTAAAGAAGAACAGAGATTTTATATTAACAAGAGTTTTAAATAGTAGTTTTAACAATAGTTGGTCAAAGATGGTCTTTGCAGTGAGAGAAATATTTATTCCAGCTCAGCAGCCCTTGGACAATTAAATTTTATAACATAAAGAAGTAACAGGTATGTATCAGGTAGGGATTGGGAAAGAAAACTGGGGAAAGTGGCAATGCCCTTCTAATGCCAGTGACCATTTTTAGTAATTCTTACAACCTAATCTTTGACATATAGTCAGAGTCTGTGCTTTTATCAAGGAAGATAATTGGGCGCCTGTATTCTTCTTTTAAGAGATAATTTCTGTTCCTAACCAAGATGAGACTCTCTCTGGATCCTAACAGTATTGTAGGTTTCTTTGTGATGTGAAACAAGTGTCATAAGTATAATTTTAAAATATCAACTTTTGTATTTTTAAAAAATATTCGATAATTTCTCATTCTACAGGGCCTTCCACCCGAGGGTAGAATTTAGCAAAGAAAAAAGGAGAGATAGGTGGTGCCTGGTGCCGGTCCCATATGCCAGAGGTGGCGTGTTCAAGCCCAGCCCTGGCCGAAAAACAGCAAAAAAAATCAGAGGTTAAAAAAAAAAAAAAGAAAAAAGGAGAGACATTGGACTTTGTCTTTCAAGATTTAACTTTTCCAAAATAGAGTTTTTAAAAACTTCTAAGAAGAGATAATAGTCACAAATTGATTGCAAGTGCCTTCCACTTCACCCAGAAAACCATTTTCTGATCTCCAAAAAATCTAGTCTTTAACTTCTTAGAAGAAAGTAAAATGCCCATCGCCAGAGGCTGGGTGAGGGAGACGTGGAAGTTGCTGCTGTTCAGAGTGTATCAAGTTTCAGTTCTGGGAGATTAAAGAGCAAAGTTCTAGGGATCTGCTCTACTACATCCTGTTTATTGTTAACAATGTACTGCGAATGCTAAGATTTCTTAACGGGATAGATATCATGTTATTAGTTTAAACCACAGTAAAAAAAAAATAAATGTCATGTAAAAAGTTTAAAGGAAAAAGTGAACAAGCTGGATTCTTTTGGGGTAAACAAATATGCTGTATTCATGGGAACACTGGGCCGTGCCTTACTGGCCAAATGCCTTTCCAGTCACTGTAAGGTTTCTTAGATTGATGGTAAATTATTGCAAAATGAAATTTCTCTTTTGTCATTTAGGCTTACCACAGTAACTCAAAAGAGCTGTACAAATGCAAACAGGAGAGAAATCTAGCCATCTCCATTTCCATAGCCTGATTGG
The DNA here is from genome assembly GCA_963573935.1 of Arctocebus calabarensis. NCBI lineage: Eukaryota > Metazoa > Chordata > Mammalia > Primates > Lorisidae > Arctocebus > Arctocebus calabarensis. Next base: position 10,679 of record CAUYON010038459.1, read on the forward strand.
ACAAACTGGGGTGATTTGGAAGAGTCGTCCCTCAAAAGTATGTCATTGTTACAAGAATATGGGAAGTTCATATCTGGTGTATTAAGTCTTTTTTTTTTTTTTTTTTTTTAAGGACAGCAGGCAAGTCTTACTCATGAACTCAATATTTTAATATAAATTAAATAGTAATATTTCAAAGGACTTTAATATTTAACAGAAGATATTGTTTTTCAGTGTTTTCTATAACATTAACAAACCACTTCATTCTATAAAATAGAAGAATTTATAACTTTTAAAAATGGAGTATTTTTTGAAAATAGTACTCTATCTTTTGTTTCTTTTGAGCATATTCTCGAATGTGCTATAAAATACACAAATATGTATGCGTGGCACTGTCTTATGTTGCACTGTCAGACAGTTAAGAATCAATGTGAAATAAGCTGAAGCATTGATCCCTGAAAATCTGATGAATCTCTAATAATTAATTATAGCTAATTAATTCTTTCCCAAGATGTCTTTAAAGGTGGCACAGCACCTGTAGCACAGTGGTCATGGCATAAGCCACATACACCCAGGCTGGCGGGTTCGAACCCAGCCGACCAGCTACAAAATAATGACAACTGCAAACAAAAAAATAGCCGGTGTTATGGGGAGGGTCTGTAATCCCAGCTATTTTGGAAGGCTGAGGCAAGAGTTTGAGCTTGCTGTGAGCTATGACCTCATGGCACTCTAACGAGGGTGACAACTTGAGACTCTGTACCAAAAAAAAAAAAAAAAAAAAAAAGATGCCTTTAAAGGTATTATGTATGTTTTATATGCTATAAATAAGAGATTTTTTTGTTTTTCTTTTTAGTCACAAATCAGAAGTTGGCAACTTATCTTATAGATATGTAACTGTATCGTCCTTTTTGTACACATATTGATGATATCCTCTCATTTCTAGATTAGCAGCAAAGATCGTCATATTCATTTGTATTCATTCAAGACAGAATAAAAAACAAGTTAATTGAAATTACAAATAGATTTCCAGTTACAGATTACTTTGCATATGTTATTAATTTTATTCACCTGGGGGGATGCAACATTTGAGAATTTTATCTCTTTTACTGACTTGTTCTTATTTAATTTTCAATATATTAGGCTTATTCTACTTGTCAGAGATTTGTAGATTTTTTTTCTGTTGCTTTGAGAATTGTCTGAAAGAAATTGATTGCCATCACTTGTTTAGAAATTGTTCTTCAAATATTAGTCCCCATGCAAGCACAGACATTTAAGGTTTTTAAAATCTATTTAAGGAATAATTTCAATTTTCTTAAGCACTTTTTTTTAAGACAAATTTCATCTTCTATCAATTATGTTTATGTTACCTATTTAAACACGTTGTTAGCACTGTGTATGCATTTTTATTTGCAATTAAGGAGCTTTTACCAGTGGCACTTTAAGTATAATTTCTAACACTCCGTTTCATAATATTGCTACAATTTAAAACAATTTTTGCTTTCAAGATTGAAGCTATAGCAAGATGCACATGCAATCTCAGTTCATATTGAATGATATGTTTAGATGTAGAAAACTGAATTGACTGCTAAAAATCATACGAAGTTTTAAAGCTCCCCCTGGAGTTTAAAAGAAAAATATCCCCGAATGCTGAGAAAGGATGAAAAATGCTTACAGTTTAATGAAATTTGCAAAATCATCACTGTACTCAAAACTTATAAATAATTGATAATTTGCAACTAGAAGTGTTCACTTTGGGCCAGATTGTTGGAACAATATGGCATGCTAATCAATTTATGGAATCAAATTTTTAATAATTATTTCATGTATGTTTATATAAGATAGCTCTGCATTGCTGGTGTGAGCCCTGAATTTCAAAGTCATGAGGGGATAAAATGCTTTTCAAGTGATTGCTCATATTTTTCCTCCTTAACTCATTGAGTATGGTACAGCAGAACCTCAGACTATACATGAATATAGTTTGCACAATATACACTTCTATTATTTATGAGGTTAATTTCCTGTGAATAAGGAAGTAGAAAAAAAGAATATTCCTTTTTCTATATTAGCATATTCTTATTCATATGCTTATTGATCATTTCTTTGAAAGCAACTTCCCCTTTCTTTTAAATAGTGAATTTTTAAAGATATCGCCAATGATATCATTTAATGTTCTAGTAATTATTTGTCCTCTTAATCATGTAAAACATAATTTATTGTTACTGCTAAAACATAATTTATTACCACTGCTAAAATGGTATGCCAAATATAAATTTAAAATGTATTTCTGACTTTAAAGAAGTGCTAAATTTTCTTTCAAACCTACTTCATCTTTTCTTTTTTTTTTTTAGACAGTATAACTAAATCTCCATGAGTTGAGAGCAGTGATGTCATAGCTCACAGCAACCTCAGACTTTTAGGCTCGAGAAATCCTCTTGCCTCAGCCTCCAGAGCAGCTGGGACTATAAGTACTCATCACAATACCTGGCTAATTTTTTTTCCCTAGTTTTTAGTAGAGATAGATTATGTTTTTGCTCAGGCTGGTCTCGAACTCCCAAGCCCAGGCAATCCACCTGTCTCAGCCACCCAAAGTATTAAAATTACAGGAGTGAGCCACTATGCCTAGCCAACTTACCTCATCCTGACAAACAGCTTTAGGTTAAGGGAGTTTTGAAATTACATAATCCTAAATAAAAACTAATTTTTCCCTCTATTGAAATCATTCTCTTTTTCTTCTTCTTTTTTCTTTCTTACTCTTCTCACCCCTTCCTTTTCCTCTTCCTCTTCTTTTTCTTCTTTCTCCTCCTTCAGTAGGAGTTGAAGTACTCGAATAATAAAATATATATTTAGAAACTCTATATGCACTAAGAACATGGCTGCATAACAAAGCAAAAACCTACTATGACCAGTTTTATCTTAACTCCAAAGACCTTTGACATTCCCATTGCTCAAACAGCTTCAATTTCAAAGGAATGCCCTTCATAATTATTCAGTCAACATTTATTAATGTCATTTGGTGACAAAGGTGGTAATTAATATAGTTCAAAAATATGTACCATATTTATAAAGTAAGAAACTAAATTTAGGAAGAAAAAATACAGGTATTTAAGAAAACAGTACTTACAGATGAAAAGTCAGAAAGATAACTGAAACTTAAAAATACAAACTAAAAATATGGGTGCTCCTCTGAAGGTTAATCTCAAATAATTCCTTTTATTTGTCTAGTTATTTCATTTATTCATCAACTTTTTTGGCCTACACTCATATCTAAAACATTCCGTACAGCATTAGTGTTTTATAATGTTGAGATTGTGTAATTATAACAAAATTAAAACATTAACATCTAAAGAAAAGTGAATCACCAAAGTTGAGAGCATCAGTAGAAGATGAATTCTGGCTCTTCTTTAAAATGTCTTCTCCAGTGTATAATCAACAAGCAAAGTCTTAACTTAATACTTCGAACACTTATGTTCTTTCTGTTTTCCAATTTCAGTGTTACATAACATAACTTAAAGACTTATTTATATAAATGAGTCTTAGGGTGTAGGTTCCATGGGGAGCATTGACTTGGCCCTAACTGGATGCAGCGATGTAGTCTTCGTGCAGTTTCCTCAGCTTGAATTCACACCAATGATGTTTGCGAGTTTCTCAGTGGCCTAGGCTGACAGTCTGCTGACAGCGGTGCAGCTTGGCTTGAGGCCTCACCTGGCTCTGGCTGTGTCTCAGGTCCGGACTTGTCTGTGCACTAGGTCGGTTGGCCAATTTGGGGCTGCTCTCTGAGGGTGGGGCCACAGGGCTATTCCTCCTGCTAGCCTGAAGAATGTGTCTTCCAGAGGTGATCAACTGGGATATTTTCTCTGGCTGGAACATGGTGATCAATTTTTTTAAATAGGGAAGTTATTCTTAGAATTAAAATGGAGAATTAGTAGTTTGTTTTCAGCCAAGAAAAAATATTTCATCAACAAATATGGGAATATTAGAAATAATTTTAAAATGTTAATGTTAAAGGATCTAATAAATTTCTTCTCAAAATAGAAATCATCGCATGCTTTCCTAACTGCATTGAAATAATCTGTCACAAATATTTGTTGATATTTTGAGGAAGTGTCACATTATACCAGTGGTAGATTTGAAACTAGTCAGCACATGCCCATGACTGAACTCGGCTTGCAGTCTCAGAGGACACAGACTTAGGACTGCTCATAATAGAATTGCAAGAACTGAAACAACAAACTAAAATTAAATTTGATCAAGAACTCTTTTAAGTTCTTTCCACATGATTTTATAAAATAAAACTTCTAAAAGACCTTGATTATTCTTTAATAACATCACCAGTCTGGAGGCTGTATGTGTAAATGGAAGAAAAGCCTTGGACTTCCCTAGGCAAGTAATATATTGATCAGGTTCTCAACAAATGGATGAGGGCTACAGTACATTATACCTGAATCAATACCATTTGGCTCTGTCACTTTCCAGGCAATAAATATATATTTCCTTTGCAGCTAAGTTTATAATATGGAATATTTAATTTTTCAATTATAAATGAAGCGCAATCTCATTAAACACTTATCATACAACTCCCAAAATAGGGTGATTCAACACAGTAAAACAAGCAAAAAAACAAATTAAAAAAAACAAACAAAAATCATTCTGCCAATATTAATGTATTCCTATTATGTTTTTGTTTATTGAGAAATTCTGAAAAAAAATCATTCCTGTTCCATAAAGAATTCTCTCTACAGAGTGTTACAACTAAGACTCATAAACTCTCTGGGCAATGACATCTGGATTTGTTCCTGGTAAAACCTTATCGAATATGCAATCCATACAGCACTTGCCTGGAAGCAAAAGTTCAGAAAATCAGAATATAGTCCAGCTGTTCTTTCACAGAGCAGCAGTGAGTCTTCTGCAAATCCAACTGCTATGCCTATGTCTGAGAGACAATTATAGGAAGCTGGAAATCTTTTCGTTATGTAGTATGCATTCTTTTATGTTGTCTTTCTGTGTTAAACATGTTCTAGTCACCTATCGTTCCATCTCTTGATCTGCTAAATTTCAGCCTTTGTTCCTCACAGAAGCTAACATGATTTATTTGTATTAACCACAACAGAGTGAAATATATTGAAGGACTGAGATACTTGAGTTCTGTTTTATTCATTTTATTTTTTAATTCTTCCCATCTGCTAAAATGCCTGGGGAGAGATATACACAGTGTATGTACAGATTGGGAAAGCAAATAAAACACACTTTACTTTATATAGATTATTGTGTATATCGCTGAATCTTAGGCCTAAACCCTGACATGATGATAAATTCCCAAAATCAAAATCATCATTGTCTATGGATTTTGCTAATCACCCATTTGGAAAATTTTAGTTTAAGGCTGGGCATAGTGTCTCCTGCCTGTAATCTTAGCATGTTAGGGGGCCGAGGCTGGTGAATTACTTTGTGCATAAGAGTTCGAGACCAGCCTGAGCAAGAGTGAGACCCTGTCTCTAAAAAATCTGGGCAGTGAGGCAGGAGCCTATAGTTCCAGCTCCTTGGGAGACTGAGGCAAGAGCACTGCTTGAACCCAAGTGTTTGAGGTTGCTGTGAGCTATGACTCCACTGTACTCTACCAAGGGTGACAAAGTGAGACTATCTCAAAAAAAAAAAGAAAAAATTTAGTTCATATTAATTATCCTACTGTGGTTACTGTGGATAACATAATTTGGTTTGGAAAAAAAAAGCTCTAATTTATTGAGTATTTATATAACTGTATATTTCTTGCATGGATTATGTCATTGAATTTTGTCTCTAGATTCCTTTTATGGATTAACTTATTTAATTTTGAGGCTATTTATGTTGTACCCAAATGACAGATAATATAAATGAAGCTCTGGCAGTTTTGTACTCTATTGAAATCCACCCAAACATTCCATGGTAAAATGCAGATGTGACACTGCACATAGGCCATCTGAAATGTAACTTCTCTAATTAAATGAAGAGCCACTATAAAGGAGTGCAATGCTGGAGGCTCGTGGGGTGTTTTTAATGTCAGGGTTCAGGCAGTCGCCTGAGTTCTAAGTTCCTGGTGTGCTCACAGCCAAAAAATGACCAGACCCACCAAAAGCAAGGCAAGCATAAAACAAAGTTTATTGAAGAAGAGAAAGGTAGGTTTACAGAGCAAGAGTAAGATGTAGGTTTACAAAGCAAGATATATTCCCCATAGACAATGATGAGCCCTTGTGTCACAGCAAAAGGTTTTGCTTATGGCTAGGGGTTTTATTTTCTACTGCCTCCGTTGGGCCCACTTTTGTGGCTTAGAGGTCACCTTGGAATCACAGAGTCTTACTGTACATGCAGACATCTCATGATCCTCTCTGAAGGCTCATGGGGAGCTGTGAACAAACATGTAGATTTAAGCTAATGACATGGTAAGTAGCCTTAAGGTTGTCCTAGGTCACCTTCCAGACTCTGCTGTACCTATACTGCTTGGCTCAGGGCCTAGAGACTCCTATGCATCCTTTTGCAATTGGCCCACTAAGCTCCAAGTGTAGATTGATAGAGCATTCTCTCCTCTTCCAGCATGGACAGCAACTCAGGATTGGATTAAGGATTAGATTATCTACCTGACATTAAGACGGGAAATATGGTAGGGATATTTTAAAGAACACATTAATGTTGATTGTAAATCAAGCTTCTAGATTCAATTTCAATGGTTTTAGACAATTTTGATAATAAAGGAATATTTTGACATTTTATTCTAGGGTACTAAGTGTCTTCTCTCATCACAGGAATCTGAGATTAATGGTAGACTCTTCGAAGCAAAGGCTGAAGTGCTCAGTCTTTGGAACAGATCTCAGTTGAAAGATATAAAGTTGTTTCAGACTAACGTGGAATTCATTTATTTATATTTAAGAAGATAAATGGAAACATATTGAATAGAGTGTAAAAACATTTTTTTTTAGAAAAAAATAGCTTAACCTGTGCTGGTACATTGGAAAGAAATTGACTAATATTTAATAACTTTTTGTCTCATAACATTTTTATGTCACTGTTTAGTTCTAGGCATTGATTATTATTTGTTGCTGTATAGAATCTTTGGGATTCTATACATAGTCACCTGAGAATAAGAATAAATTTATATCTTGTTTCCCAATCTATACACCTTTATTTCCTTTTCTTATTTTTCTTCTCTAGCCTAATTAGCCTGATGAAATGTTAGACTACTTCCATAGATTTTCAAATTTGGAAACAGCTTACATATTTAAAATGAACCAAACTTGATTAATTCTGGCCTCATAAAATTAGCTATATGGTGTTTTCTTCTGTTTTCTGGAATAAATTATATAAAATTGGTTGCTTTTTCCTTAAAGAGTTCATAAGATTTGTTACCGAAAGCTCATCACTTACCCTCGAGGTCACATTAGAAGAAAGAGGACAAGTGGTTTGAGAAGGAAAGAGCAGTTTATTAATTTGCCAGCAAATGAAGAGGATGGAGATTCATGTCCCTAAAATGGCATTTTTCTGTATAGAAGCAGAAATACAGAGCATTCAAAGGGAGGGCCCTTAGTCCTAGGCTATTGTCTTTTAAATTCTAATCATCCCATTTTGACTGAAAAGAAAACCCCGACCTTCACTGACCTGGGAGGCCCCCATGGACCTGCAGACAAGTCTACAGACAATTCAGCCGAGTCACCTCCTGTAGCACAAAGAACAAAAAACATTTCCCTGACCTTGGCGACCATGGCCCAAGGCATGGATGTAGGTCTCCGTAAACATGTTTGCCTTTATTTTTCCGGGCTATTCCTTCTGTTACATATTCCCCACTCTCACATATTCTTCTCTCTTAATGTCACCCTTCCATATCTGTGGGAGAGAGGGTAACTAATGTGTTACAGTTTCACCAGAGAAATTTATTTGAGTCTCTTATGTTCTTTTGGCGGAAGATTATTAACTATCATTTCAATGTTTTTATAGGCTTATGCTGATTGTCTGTTTCTTCTTGTGTGAGTGTTGGTAGTTTGTGTCTTTTGACAAATCCATCCCTTTCATCTATGCTATCAAATTTATGAAAATAGAATTGTTCACAATATTTCTTTATTGTCCCTTTGATGGCCATGGGATTAGAATTCACAAATTAATTTTTTTTTTAATTTCAGCATATTATAGAAGTACAAATCTTTTGGTTACATGAATTGCTTTTGTATAGTTATCAAGTTGTAAGTGTGCCCCTCACCTGAATAGTGTGTATTGTACCTGAGAGGTGTGAAATGAACCTTCCCTCTCCCCCTCCTACTTGCTTGCTTTCCTGTGATTTTTTTCTACCAAATGTGTATATGGGTAATGATTAGTTTCAGTTTAACAATGAGTACATGTGGTGTTTCTTTTCCATTCTTGTGAAAATTCATTTAGAAGAGTGGTATTCAGTTCAATCTAAGTTGTTGAAAACGGTATTAGTTCACACAATTTTTTTTATAGCAGTGTAGTACTCCATGGTATAAGTATACCACGTTTTCTTAATGTATTTTTGACATTGGTAATTTGTGTCTTAATTTGGGGGGAGTGGTCAGGGTGGCTAAAGTTTTATTAATTTTATATATTTTTTCAAATACAAGTTTGTGCTTTGTTGATTTTTCTTTGTGATTTGACTATATATTTTAATAATTTTTTTTTGACAGGATATTGCTGTGATGCCCAGTCTGGAGAAATCATGGCACAATTTAGTCCCAAAGACTCCTGGGTTCAAGAAATTCTCCTGAGTCAACATCCTGAGTAGATGGGACTATAGGCATACACCCCCACATCTGGTATTTTAGCATTTTTATAAAGTGAACATTCCTTTATCTAAGCCAAAGGTGTCCAATCCTCAGCCCGTGGGCTACATGCAGCCCAAGACGGCTATGAGCATGGCTTAACACAAAATTGTAAACTTACTTAAAACATTTTGAGATTTATTGTGATTTTTTTTCATTAAATCTATTGTGCAGTTCTCAAGCATGTACTTTGTAGACAACATAGTATCTCAATGTCACATAAAATAAACTTATGTTATGTTCTCGTTATTTATATTTGTGGCTTTGGTTTTATGGTTGTATGTGGCTTCCAACGTGTTATCTTCCAAGCACAAACAGTGGAATAGACACCATAAAATATTACATATACTTGTGGTGACTTGGCAAAGCAGCAATTATCAATAATATTTCAACTTACCATTGCTACATTTGGAATTTACTGTTATATTTAGAAGTCAGGTAAACATTCTTATTTGAATACTAAGGGCATTTCCATACCTTGGCAGTGCTTCACACATCACCCACCACACTTTATAATTCATCCTCCACCTCACCCTGCATCGTCAGCTGAGCTGTGGAAGGGCCCTAACTTTGCTTTGTATTTTCCCTTCAATTAATTTTCATAACAAAAGTAAAAATAATCTCTTATCTGTTATACTTTAATATAAACATAGCTTCATAACATTTCCAAAGAAAACAAAACCCCCCAAAAGAAAAATTACAGATGAAGAAAGATTGAACAGATGGCTACTTTTTTGTCAAGACAAATAGTAAAGTTTAATTTGTAGAGAATTTGTGTAAGTTACGAACCACTATAATTTGAAAAGACATTATATGTAAAAACATGTTGCCTAATTTGATGTGTATGAAGGGTTGTATCATAAGGACAAAAGAGTGAAACTGAAAAAATGTTTATCTTCAACAAAATTTTTTATTCTTAAGTTATAATTTAGATGCATTCAATTGTAAATGCTAATTACGTAGTAGGATATTTAATAGCAAAAAAATTAAAACCATTCACTAATAGTGAGTATATTAAGTAATGCATGGAAAGCATGGCAGTTATAATTTTCCCTGAAAAAAAGGGAATATTTCTAAAATCAGTTTGTCTCATCAGACTATAACCAGACAAACTGAAGAAATTAGAAAATCTGTTAGAAGAAATTTAGAAAGCAAAGCTATTAATTTTAATTCTATGCTTTAGAGATGGATAACAGCAATGATGCTACAAATATGGCTCAATTTGTCATTTTTATTAGAGGCCTTGATGATGAATATAATGTCACTGATTCTTCAGGGCCATTAAAAGACAACTAAATCAAGAGATTTTCACAAAGCAGTAAAAAATATGGTTGTCCATTGTCAACATATCTGGTACAGTTACTGATGGTGACCCAACAAAAAGAGAATGACACAGTAAAGGGGAAGGAATTGTAACATTAATAGAAACAATGCAATTTCTTTCCCAATCTCATGTTTAATAAGGTACATAGCAAAAATTTAGGTACAAAAGCTTTAAAAATAGATGTCATGCAAGTCATCATGACTGTGAATTTCATGAAAGCCAAAAGATTGAGTCATTGCCAATTCCAGAAATTCCTTAAAAGTATTTATGCTGACTATGATGACATCATTTACTTTTTGAGAGTAAGATGGTTAAGTCAAGACCAAATGTTGAAAAGATTTTATGATTTGTGACATGTTATCAATTTTCTTATATCATCAAAAAAAATTTGTGCCAGAACTTGATGATCAAAACTTACTTACAGTTTTAGTTATTGTAGTGGGTTAACTGACCATTTAAATGAGTTAAATATGCATCTTCAAAGTAAAAACCAATTTATTAATACCATGTTTCAAACCCAACTGGTGTTCCAAATGATAATGAAATTATAGAAACCTCAAATTAAGGCAAATGACTTTATGCATTTCAACAAATCTGCTAAACCCAGTCCTGTGAACAGCAAAAAATATGCAGCCTTGTTTCTCAATTTGATATAAGAATTTGAAAACATATTTCAAGATTTCTGGGACATAATTGATATTTTGGTGTATTTGCAACTCCATTCCAATTGACTTAAATATGTTACCTGCCAATTTTTAAATGGAATGTATGGAGCTATAATCTGGCATTCAATTTAAAGACAAATTTGGTCATATCTCCTTTTGGACTGTTTTAGGTCCTGTCTTCCTAGAGACAAATATTCTTTCCCTTGATTCACAATTATGCCTTATTCATGTCATCATTTTTCAACAACACCTTTTACATGTCATTACATTTAAAAGCAACTATTTTTAAGAAAGAGGCCTATTAAGAATAAAATTAGGACCAAGATACCAGGTGAGCACCTTGAACTCACTAAGAATTGTAAGTACCTCCATCAAACCGGATTGTTTTGGATCAGCCCCAAACTACACGGTGAGCTCTCTCCTAGTGACTGGCAGAGACGAAAGATTTGAAGGTACAAGAAGAAAGTTTTTAAAAGCTGGGCTGGGGGGCTCCCCACCCCCAAGGGCGAGGACCTGTGGAAAGCCCTCACTCTGGGCTCGCTCCATTTTTATTACACATATCACTGTTTTAATCGTCAATCTAACAGGGGAAGGTTAAACCCTTATGTCGTGGTTCTCACTGGGCTTGCATTTTCTAACCCAACTATTTCTTTAATAACTGCCCTTATAGACTATTTATGATCTTAACACAAACAGAGCCTGGGGCAGGGAACACAGTCCAGGGGCAGGATGTCAAAGTAGACCCCAATTAGACCAAGCACACAAATCTCAAAAGTGGTGATTTAACCTCTGGGAGGGCTGGTGGGCAGAGGAACTGGTGTTGCTGCCAGTACCAAGAGAACAGAAGGAGGTGTCTTCCTCCTTGTCTCCCTGAGAGACCTTTTCTCTCTTAATGAGGTTTAGGTGCCCGCCCTGTCTGCAACTGGTTCTGCTCTCCTGCGCTATTTTCCCCACTCCCCAAATGCACTCACTCTCCCTGAGAGGGCAGTGAGCCTGGTCTCTCAGTGCTCAGTGACTTCTGAGCCCAGTCACGCTGGAGGAGGAATGAAGCTCTAGCAGACAGTTCCTCTGTTTGAACATGCCAGGCTTCAGGCTGTTGCACTTTGCAGAAGAATTGGGGCTCCTGCTGTTGCTGTTGCGGTCTGAGTCTGTACATGCTTTTCTCTGATCCATGTCTCTCCTGTCTCTTTTCCCTTTGCCCATCATCTACAATCATTTCCTTGATTCAATTCCCAACCTACTTATAATAAACAATTGAAAATTGGGTTTTAAGCTTCTAAAACATTATTTCTAGCAACGCAAGCACATTGAGATATAACTCTTCCCTTAAGTGCCCACAGGTCCACTCGCACCCAGATATTGATGCATTAGTTTCTCAAACACAACGTCAAATATCCCTCTACTTTTATGTTACTCACTATTACTTTTATAATAAAATATTATTAAAAAATCCCAAAGAAATTTTATTAAATAGATATGTATGTTTTCTATGTTAATGATCACAAATTTGGGAATTGCTCATTGATTGTGAAGACTTTCTGGACAGGCTGCTGCGTAGTTGGGATTACTATGTGAGGAATTTTTTGTTTATCTGTGGTGGCAGATATCACAAAAATTATATGTGGACTTTTAGCTGTTGTTCTTGTTGTTGCTCCTCCGCTTTTGTTACTGTTTGTGTATTTAACATGTGGCCCAAGATAGCTCTTCTTCTTCCAATGTGGCCCAAAGAAGGCAAAAGCCAACCCTGACCTAAGCAACCTTCGTAAGATTCCTTAATGGATTTTCATCAGAATATACAAGATTCTACCTGCAGATACAGCATATAACATAATACACGTACTTATGCATAATTACACCTAAATAAACATAATTCACCTAAATATTCATACCTAGGTCTCATAGCTTTCATTTTAATATTTTAGTCATGAGACAGTAAACTTCAATAATATGAAAGGAGTGAGTCCAAATTATATTTTTGAGAAATTGAAACCTCTTCATATGGCTGTATTTAACTTGCTCTAATAAGTAATCTTATGAAAGTTGTAGACCAAATTACGGGGTTGAAGAGTTTCCACAGTAGTTCAGTAGTGTTTGTTTTTTTTAAAGAATCTATTTTATCTTTTTATTTCCCCTATTTCAAACAAATTTAAGATTAAAAGTTCAAAAGTTTATATTTTAGCTAGGACTGATTGAATCGTATAAGAAAAATAAAATCTCTAAGCAGCCTTGAATTTTACCAACGAATTTATCCCTTTTTTGCTGAGTTGGTTTGACTGACTATTCAACCTGGGCAGGAAAGTGTTTTGGGAAAAAAATGTATTTTTCTCCATCTATGTGTCCCAAACTGAGATATTTTCATGTTGGACAAAATAGCCTATATTAATTCTTCGGAGGTCAAGAGTTTGACATGTGTGATCTGTGACCTTAATTTTATAAATATTTAGCCAGTTCTTTCTTTTTTTAGATTATTGGTTTTTTAATTAACTATTCCATCACCCTAAGTGATTACTAACCAGGCAAATCTACATTTACATTTCCAAAAGGGATGACTTCTTAGCGTGCAAGGTTAGGATATCGGTTGCCAAGAAGCTACTGTAGATGAAAGTCTTCTCTTTTCTCCTTATCTTGCTTGAAATGCCTTAGGGGAAAACAGAAACACATGCCCTCTTCTAAGGGCAAGTCTTTTAAGGCAGTAGAGTATTTTATTACAAACAGAAATGATTAGCAGATTTAGAATAAGCTGGAAAAAAAAATAAAGCATCAGAAGGCTCTATAGGCCAATGTTTGTAAAGTTTAAAATTATTTTCCCCCTTCCAAGAAAAAATGTTCCTGGATGGCATTTTTCAAAAACCTCATCCCCCCAAATTGGCAGGGGCCAAAGTGACAAGTAAAAATGGGTAGATGTTTTGGAGAGGGCTCAGTCAAAAAGAAATAGGTGGGATGGATCTTTGGGTTCAGGTGAAAGATGAGAGATAGCTCCTTTTCTTTTTCTTTCTTTTTTTTTTTTTTTTTTAGATTATGAGCCTCCGGCTGTTACCCTGGATAGAGTGCTGTGGCATCACAGCTCACAGCAACCTCCAATTCCTGGGCTCAAGCGAGGCTCTTGCCTCTGCCTCCCAAGTAGCTGGGACTACAGGCGCCCGCCATAGCACCTGGCCATTTTTTTTCTTTTTCTTTTTTTTTTTTTGGTTGCAGCCATCATTATTGTTTGATGGGCCCAGGCTGGATTCTAACCCACCAGCTCAGATGTACGTGGCTGGCGCTTTAGCCCATTGAGCCACAGGCGCCCAGCCAGCTCTTTTTCTTTTATGGAATCTTTTTTCCCCCAGTGATATGAGTTTTTTACAGTAATGGCAGATATCAGGGGGCTCAGCTTAGTACTTTGTGTGACGGCTTCATCTACTATAATTAAATTTTAAGAATTTTAGTGACTTATTTTCTATTCATGTCTTGAAGGGGAGGGGCACATTAATCTACTAAATTAGTTAGAGCAAAACAGGAGTGGTTTTCCACTCTGTATGAGCTCTTTTAACAGGCTCAGGAAATTTCTCAGGAAAGACTATTCACAAAAACTAAATTAAAAGCTGCTTAGGTAGACTCAACAGAACTTCCCTTACGAATTCCTAAAGAAGTGCAAGGCAAGAACTGGATTAAGGACCCCAAAACTCTAGGAAGAAAGATGCTTAGCTAAAAGTAATGATAACAACTAGTCATTGTCCATAACAGCTACTCTGTAGTCACATAGCAAGTAATCATATAGTCTTAACTCTCTCCGTAGATAAAATCACCCTTTTTAAAACCTAAAAGTTGGGTGGCACCTGTGGCTCAAAGGAGTAGGGCACTGGCCCCATATACTGGAGGTGGTAGTTTCAAACCCAGCACTGGCCAAAGAAAAAACAAAAAACAAAACCTAAAAGTAGTTTCTGAAATATCTTTCAGGTCTTGCATTACAGTAGATTGGCTGACCCACCCAGACCAGCAGCCTATACCAAGAAAATGACTCTAGAACCATGATCCCAGGGACTGAAATATGATTTCTAAACCTTTATAATTTTACCCTGAACTCAGTTAATTAGAAAACCTAATTGCCTAATTTGTGGCCCACCAAACTGTACTTAAAACCCAAATTCTTGGAGAATTTGAGAAATTCCTTCCATCTCCACATATCACACTATGTGGAATTAAACTCTTTCTGTAAATCCTGATGTCTTAGTATATTGGCTTCCTCTTGGACAGTCAGCAAGTGAACCTGATGGCTGGTAACATCAACATCTGTAAGTAATCCAGAATTAGCTGGGAAAGTTCTCAAAAAACAAGTATGGAGAGTTTAGCTGTTTATCAATTAAAAACATACAGATACAGACTGTATATTTTGAATGTATTGTCATTAGGAGTCCTATAAAACTTGACATTCCTTATTATTTAACAATTTTCCATTCCATTTCTTATAAATCACTTAAGATCAAAGAAAGTCTTGTAATTCTTGTCAGTGAATATCAAGGTTTGTGGTCAGGGTTATTCCCACTGGTGTTTTAGATGCTGCCCCTCCCAAAGGATTTTAATTAGTCATCTTGTGCCCAGCATTTAGAATGTTTGTTTTTATTCTCAGAAAATATTCAGAAATGAGAACACAATAAACCCCAAAGTATACGATCTAAATTATTTATAGCCCAAATGAAACCAAAATCAGTATATTCCACAAAAATTCTGAGCCAGACATGCAGATTGAATAAGCTGTTAAGCCAGGCATATAAAAACCAAAGTGAATCCACCAGAAAAGATATTAGATCCCCATGACAGAATGTAAATTCTGTAGAAATTAGAGGATTTTCCTTAAAAAAGCAACTTTTCCCCTTAATATCAGAAGGGTTTAAAAAAAAAAAACAAACCCAAAACTTTTATAGTTCCAAGAAGAAAGCAAAGTCCCTCATTGAAATTGGCCTCATAACCAAATAAGCATGTGAGTAAAGCAAAAGGGGGGATTCTCAGAATTGGAAAAAAGATTCCCCAGGGCAGAAAAGGCAACTCAGGGAACCAGAGCCACGAAAGCTCAACAGTGACCACACAGGGGCTGCTGATCTGTCTGAGATAAATTCCCTTTGGTCCCACTAATAATACACCAATTTGAGTCAACACAAAAAACAGAAAGAGAATCTGCAAAAAATAATATTTATTCAAGAATGAGCATTGCGATGGGAATATGAGTCCCACAGTATACAATGGGCATATTCAGGGAGATAAAAGAAGACAAGGTTTTAAAGGAAAAACAAGGAAGTTACATAAGTGTTTTAAAATTATTATTCTTAGCTATAAAGATTGATAACAAGGGAGGTGTTGTCAGAGTTTTGACAAACCATTACTAGGCCAGATGTCCTGTCCTTGCGGAAGTATTGTGTGTATGTGTGTCCAGCAGTGAGGGACTCTGTAAGCTGCTAGTTTTCACAGTCCTGTGTGATACTTCTTGTGACTGTGCATTCCTGCATGACAGTCCTTCCTCATGGATTCCCCTGGCTCCATTCATCAGGGTTTATAACACAAGGGACTCTGTTGATTCTGACACCACAACATTCACGTTACTACCCGAATGAAGGACAGCTCTTTTCTTACCTCCCCAACTCGATTCTGACACTGTACATGTAAACAGCCTACTAAAGCAAGACATGAAGTTATGTTGTACGCTATTCACAGTTCTTCCATAGACTATTTGCAGGGAGTAGAATATACTAAATATAAACATTATTCATTTTTATAGGGAAAGATAACTCGGCTTAGATGCAATCATCCTAGTAGTTACTGTTAATATTATTTGGGTGGTGTATTAGATTTCTGTCACTGCTGTAGCAAATTGCCAGAAAGTGAGTGGTTTAAAACAACACAGATATTGTAATCTTACAGTTCTGCAGGTCAAAAGTCATAAAGTGAAGGTGTTGGCAAGTCTGCGTCCTGCAGGCTGTATTCCTTGTGCTTGCAGGCTTTGGAGGGCTGATCACATTTCCTGGGTCCTAACCCAGACCTCATCTTCAATCCCAGCAGTGTGGCAACTTTACCTGTATCTCACTTTCACTTCTATGTCCTTCTCTGACTGACAGCATTGTTTTCTCTCTTCTTTTGACTATCCTACATCCCTTGAATAAGATATGTTTACAAAAGAACTATCTGCATAATTCAAAATAATATTTCCATCCAAAGATTCATAATTTAAGCATATCTCTGAGGTCTTTTTAGCCATACTAAGTAACATACTAAGGCCCCAAGGGTCCAGACATGAGCATCTTTGGGAGACTTTTATTTAGCTGATCAAAGCTATTCATGTAGATTCATTTAGTTGCAGGCCACACTGATGAGTCCAAACTTACAGTAATGTCACATGAGCAGGTGTCTGTGCGCACACACACACACACACACATCCGCATAAATCTGCACATTCTGATGTTCCACATTTGTGTTCATCCAGATGCAAATTGTTTCTTTTCTATGGAAAACTTCTATTTACAGTCAATGATTTAGAGGACTTTCTAAATTTACTGCAGCATTTCATAAGAAAAAGACCAAGTATTACCAGTTGAAAGCAAGATCAAAATCCCCAAATCCATTAATTTTTAATGAGGCATGATTGTGGGAAAGCATTTTGAAGAACTTACAGCTGAAATAACAAAATTGTATCACCTATGATGGTGGAGATTATATGTAAACTATCAGGAAAAACCTATGTAATGCTACATCGATTATACTCGTACTTACTCCTGGGCTTTAACTATCCCTGTGTATAACTGGAGCTTGTCAAGAAGAAGATGAAAGATTTAGCAACATTATACAAAGCTGTTGGGGCTGTTGATACAGGAATGAAATAATTTATTTAAGAAATGAGATTAAAAAGACATACTTGTTTTCAAAATATTCTAAAAATTACATCTATTCAAGTGTGGAATCTTGTAAAGAACAAACATGTTTTGTCCTGTTATAACTATTAGTATCAAAGTCAAACCGAAATATGGATTTTCTCATTCCAAGTCATGCCTTTTGTGTCTCACATCATATTTTGGTCTGTAATGGTTTATATGATGTTATTGAAACTATCAAATAACAAATATGCAAAACCTAATGCAGAACATGCAGAGCAATATTGCCAAGTGCATGAAAATGTGGACTCTGGAGCCAGAACACACCAGTACGAATTCCAACTCTACTAATAATTAGCAAGTGCTATAATTTGCATATAGTTTGTTTCTCCCCACCAAGTTGCGTGTTGACATTGACCCCCATGTTGGAGTTGGGACCTGGTGTGTGGGGTTTGGGTCACAGGGGTGGATCCCCACTGAATGCCTGATGCCTTCTCTGCCATAATGAGCAAGTTCTCTGTTCGTTTAAAAGAACTTTGCGCCTCTTCCTCTTTCTCCTTCTTTTCTTCCCTCTTCATGCAATCTTCACATGCCGGCTCCCCTTTGCCTGCTCCCATGAGTGGAAGCAGCTTAGGCCCTCACCAGAAGCAAATGTTGGAGTCCTACTTCTTAAATATCCTGGAGAACCATCAGCACAAACATCTCTTGAACAAAAATGGACTAAGATACATTTTTTAAATGCTGTTAACTTTCCCCAAAGCACAGTGGGCTTTTATTTTTATTTTTTAGAAATAAAGGAGTTTGTATATTTAAGATACTTTGTGGTGATAAGAAATATGTAAGTATTAACTATTGTAAAAATAGGTTATTCTCTGGCACAGGAGCAAAGACCAGAATTCGATAGTTTTAGCTTCTTTTTATTTCTGACATGGAAAATGTTACTTCAGAAATAAATTAGCATAAATTCTTACATTGTAGAAGGATTTCTAAAAATCCACAGGGTGGAAGAAATATATTTGAATAAGATAACATCTTGAGTCTCTTTTATAATTGTAAAATTTTCCTATTTATTTTTCAGGACAGAGTTAAAGCAAAAGTCATTTCCTCAACTAGATATTTTCTCAACTTTTTCTATAAACCTCAATTCCAGATTCCTCTAAATTAGATCTTAAATATAAAGATTTGCATTTTAACTGTGACAGGCATTAGTGTGCTAACATATGCCACAGAAGAAGGAGGAAAAAAGTGACTATAAATTTATTTTTTTGGTGACTTCCCATCACAAGTTCAACCTACACCTAATGTACAGTAATATTTATAGAAATTGTACATGGTAATTATCAGCAAAAGGGCAAGAGTAAAGCAAGTATTTTATGAAAATATTTAATTTTTCTCATTATTATTTTGAGGGGGGATAATGCCAATTTAGTGACTATCAAGGACCCTAAATTTATCTTGTCAGGTACTGAGATTCCCAAGAATATAAGCCAATTAATATACATAACTTATACTCTAAATCGGGCCAAACTAAGTCTTTCTTATCTTTCAGGTACTATAAAAAAAGTATAATTTTGTTAGAACACAAATATAAATTTAAAATTTGTTTCTAAGCTTGAATCTGTAATAATGTCATGATACAAAAAATACGGATTTGCGATGCTTACCACATATATTACAACACATTATTATCAACTGTGCATTCACATCTTGGCATTGAATTCACTGTAATGGATTTTTTTACTTCATCTACACTACCAATGCATTCCTCTTCATAATACTAGAAAATCATTAGACAGCAAATGAAAGGCATCTGTTTATTATAAGCTAGCACTAGACCTGCATTTCAATTTGGTGCCCTGAAACTTATAAGTATATACTTTTGAAATTGGTATAATTATTCTGAAGCGTAAAGAAAACCCATGAAATGTTTAAAATACTGAGGGCTTCTATGTTCTAAAAAGAGATTTTTGTTTCCTTCATAGCTGATCAGGGTAAATTGGATTATAATTATTTAAGTGCACAGAGGAGTATCCAACCATTTTTCTTTTCTGTCACACATTGGAAAAAGAAAATCTGTCTTTGAGTCCCACATTAATACACAGACACTAAAGAAAGATGATTAGCATACAAATGGTTCTTGCATACTCTTCATGATCTCTGACAACACGGATGAGCAAAACCGGCCTCAAATAATCAGCACGCCGCCATGGGCCACAGGTTGAACACTCCTGTTTTAAGCTATTTTTATATAAAATAATGTGAATGGATTTCATCAAGAAAGAAATTAAGGATAAATTTCAGTGCTCTGCATAGGAGATGAATGAACATCATTTAAATGATAGAATTTTCCACCTTTGAAGTTTGCCAATAGCACTGTTATCTTTGAAGCTGTCTGCCCAGTATTGTGAATGTCTTCAACATTTTTGAGGTCAGCCAGGGAATGCTATTTTAAGCCAGCTAGTCTAAGGAAAGCCACACAAACATCTCTGTAATTTCTAAAGATGTCCTAAAGAATTATGAGCAAGTAACTTTCTCTCTTGAAGGTCCATGGACGTCACCATTTCTTGAGCATATTAGCTCCTAACACATTCATGTCAGACAATTTGATATTTTAAGTAGAGAGATTATGTGATTCTCATAAATGCATCAGTTTAAAGGGAGAAAGGATAGAATGAATAATCCAGATTTTTCGATTTACAGTGCACTGTTTTTTCATCTGGAAAATTGACTAAAGCAGGTCAGTTCCATAAAAATTCTCTTATCATCACAGCAAATAGAACTGCTGAGAAAGGAGACTGAGCACCGGCCCCGAGGCTTTGCTGACCACCACGGGGATATGCTCCATAAACAAAGAGCGGAGAGGACTCCACATCCTTGACTATTCCCAACTCTACGGTATCAAGAGATTTTTAAGATAAATATTTTTTAAACATGGAATACATGAACTAATGAATGGTAACAACCAGTCAGCATTTTACTGCCTTAAAATCGAAATTATACATTTTTTTTTAATCTGACAACCCCAAAGTGAATCCATTGAATTTTTCACATGGAGATCTGTTTTGAGGAACAAAATGAATATTTCAAATTTGCAATACACCACAAATTCTGACAAACAAAAGAGGAGAATGATGTATAGAAACAGAGAACATCAAGAGCGACATTCAAAGAAGAAAAGTCGAAACCGCGGGTGTTCGGTGTGGTTTCCATCTGTGAGGGAATCAAATTGTGGGAATAAAGAATCATTTAAAATTTAAGCATCGAAAATTTCTACAAATCTAGTTTTAAAATTTGAATATTTTTGCTGTCTTTCATTTTATAAAATCATTATCTTTTAAAAATTATTTTTCTCTGATAATTTTTTTTTAATGTGACTCAAGAACATCCATTTTGTAGGATTAGGAAACTGACGTATTTTACATGTTTTTAATGACCATGAGTTAGTGATTAACAAATATATTTTAAATAATAACCTACAAAAGAATCAACCTTTTAGTGGGAATTTTTATCATAAAAATGGAACATGGTACACTTGTGTTAGTTTTACTTCTTTCTCTCCCAGCAGAATCTTAAGACACATAGTGTACACCTACACACGCACACAGAGCCTCTGTTTATATATATGTGGTACAAATTCTGGAAATGTTATTTTAAGCGTGACAAACTGATAGAATGATTTTCACATTTTCCAAATACTAGCTTTTTTTTTTTTTTTTTTACAATTTTTTGGTACGGGGCCTGATTTGAACCCACCACCTCCGGTATATGGAGCTGGTGCCCTACGCCTTGAGCCACAGGCACCACCCTAAATACTAGTTTTTTGTTTTTTTTTAATCTCTATAACCTTGTAACAAGTACAATTCAATAAATGACAGACAAATTTTGGACAGAAAAGTACCACTGTATACAAAGACCAAAGTTATTCTACTATTCTCTAAGTTTATCAACTTCTTTCTTCAAATAAGTTTATACAACTTAGCATAGGAAAAGCTTAAAACAGAATGATTCAATTTTCCCTTTTGTAATTTTTGTGTGAATGTTTGATATTTTAAGATTTATAGATATTTCAGCTTTATTAATACATTTGTAGGAATTTTTCTGCTGGAATTTCTCAAAATTTTCTATGTCATTTTAAATTCTAAATAATAGCTTAAAAAAGAATCAGCCTTTTAGTGGAAATTTTATCATAAAAATGTTATCTTTCCTTCTAAAGCTTTTCATTAATTTCTCAGAATATATAATATATATTTCCCTTCTTCCTTTTTGCTACTTTTTCCAGCGAACAGGTTGGAAACTTTGTAAGTTTATTAAACTCTTGTATCAACTAACGGTCACATTTTTCAATCCTTCAATATTCCACATAGGATTAAAATAATAATCATATTCTTTACATTTTCACCATTTTTATTTCTGAATGATGGTATATGTTTCACACGTCTCAGTTCAGGCTGCTTATAACAAATAACATACAGGTGGCCTATAAACTAACAAAGAAAAAATGTTTTCTTACAGTTTTGGTGCTACAAGTCCTCATCCTAGGTCAGAGCACCAGCATGGTCTGGCCCTCTTGCAGGCCCTCTGCGGGTTGCAGACTAGCGACTTCTCATGGTATCTTCACATGGCAGGGAGTAGACAGAGCCTGACTCCTCTAAGGGCACTCTTCTCCTTCATGAGCATCTGTCCTCGTGAGCTCATTTAATCCTAATTATCTCCCAGAGGCCCCACCTCCTAAAACCAGCACATTGGGAACTAAAGATTTACCTTATAAATTTTGGAAGGACCCAAATATTTACTCTATGAACTTGTGAAACTAACCCTGAGACAGTGTAAACAGGCAGTTTCATTTGAATTTTTTCTTTTTTTGAGACAGAGTCTCACTATGTCGCCCGCAGTAGAGTGTCGCGGTGTCACAGCTTGCAGCAACCTCAGACTCTTGGGTTTAAGCAGTTCTCTTGCCTCAGCCTCCCAAGTAGCTGGGGCAACAGGCACCCACCACAATGCCTAGCTATTTTGTTGTTGTTGTAGTTGTTGTTGTCATTGCTGTATAGCCGGCCCAGGCCAGATTAGAACCTGCCAGCCCCGATGTATGTGGCTGGTACCCTAACCACTGAGCAACAGTGGCGAGCCAAGGATCACCTTAAATTATTGGCTATTATGAATATTATTTCTATTAATATTAGTGTACAACTCTTTGTATAGATGAGTGTAGTTTGTTAGTTCTTTGAGACAGAGTCTCATTTTTTGTCACCCTTGGTAGAGTGTGGAGTCTTCATTGCTCACAGCAACCTCAAAGCCTTGGGCTCAAGTGATTCTCTTGCCTCAGCCTCCCAAGTAGTTGGGACTACAGGCACCCGCCACAATGCCCAGCTATTGTCTTTTTTTTTTTTTTAGAGATGGGTTTTCTCTCTGTCTCAGGTAGGCCTCAAAATCCTGAGCTCAAGTAATCCACCTGCCTGGGCCTCTCACAGTGCTAGTGCCACTGCCGCTCATCTTCATTTCAAGTATTAGAAGAAAAAGCTCCGTGGGTAGGGCCCAGCCACATGCACCAGGGCTGGTTGGTTCGAACTGGGCCTGCTAAAACAAAAAAATAGCCAGGCATTGTGGTGGGTGCCTGAAGTTAGTCCCAATTACTTGGGAGGCTGAGATAAGAGGATCACTTGAACCCAATGGTTTGAGGCACAGTGAGACTCTGCCTCAAGAAAAAAAAGGAAAATAATGTGACTTCCTGCCAGATGCAGTGGCTCATGCCTATAATCCCAGCACTCCAGAGACTGAGCCAGGTGGAGCCTGAGCCTGAGCTCATGAGTTGGAGACCAGCCTGAGCCAGAGTGAGACACCCCCTTCTCTAAAAAATAGCCGAGCGTTGTGGTGGGCACCTGTAGTCCCAGTTACTTGGGAGGCTGAGATAAGAGAATTACTTAAGCCCAAGAGTTTGAGGTTGTTGTGAGCTGTGACACCATAGTACTCCACTGAGGGTGAGGAGGTGAGACTCTGTCTCAAAAAAAAAAAAAAAGTGATTTCCTAAAAACAATAATGGTCATGAGGCAATGTAGTTAACTGTTGAAAAAAGAACTAACAGTTCAACTGAAGTTTCAGGGACAATGTTAATACCAGGACTTTTATAAGTATGTGAACATATGCTTTGATTCAATTCCACTGGATTATACACTTCAATTCATTTCCAGTCATGAGGACCAAAGTGGCATCTGTGTAATAAGAGCAAGTTCAACACCATAATTCTTTATCCTAGAATTTAAAATTTAGAATTACATTGCTGGAGAACAGATCACAGTAACTACATCATTGGCAGTGATATTTAGAGGCCACGCATTTAGGCCTCTAAATTACCCATGTAATTATTTTCTGCTTTTCCCTTGATTAAGGATAAATAAAACAGCACATTTTCAAAGCATTAGAAACAACAACTCATTATTTGCTGTGGTTACTATAATTCTGTTTTACTATCAGAAATCAAAGAGTGAAAACATTATGACAGTGTTATGAGCAGATATGGCTCCTGAGTGCCTTGCTTTTTCCTTCAGCGAGACAATCAAGGCTCAGTGGCTTCCCTGCCTCAGTGAGTGAAAAATCAAATTATGTAGAGCAGCTCATGATGGTTCACTTCATTGAATGGGTTGGAGGAAAAGAGGAAGAGGAAGAGGAAAATAAGATTCTACTTTATTACACAAAGGGATTCTTCCAGACTCTCATTAGGTCATACTCGTTTTTTGTTTTTTTTTTGCCTATATCCTAAACCACATTTTGAAAAGGAACATTTATAGCAAAATGGCCCACAAAATGAGCCTGTGTTCTTAGTTTTCAGAAAAGGCAAATATCCAAACACAAGATACTCGATCCCAGACATTTAATGGGAAACACTGTATAATTTTCAATAAACTTTCTAAACGTGCTCCAGAAGGATGCACTTCTACCCATACTGACTTGTATGCATTGGTGTTATTCTGATATTCAGCCATGTAGCAAGTGAGTAAATTATACAACAGTAGGAATAAACTTAAAGTACATGTAGTAATATCTGGGTATGCCAACGTAACTTTTGACTATAGAGATCATGTTTATTCTTGGTGGTCTTTTAAGACACAAAGTTTTTCATTATGTTTTAAATTAATCTGTCATTTGTCAAGTAACAACACGCTATATTTGTTTTCTGGATGAGATGACACTTGAAAAGAAATTCAAGTTACAGATTGTACGTTTATTATGTTAGAAGAAATTGTGTTGGTTAACAAAGCTAACCATTTCAGCAAATTCAGATTAAGTAGCTGCAATAATTAATTACACATGAATTTTATTTTAAGACTAGTGCTTGTAAAATATTTTTGAGATTAAATACAGTTATTGGGCTTTTCCCCTATTTCAAGAAACTGCCTGTTTACTATGCTCCAGGGTTAGGCTTACCGGTTCATGGACTGAATATTTAGTTCCTTCCAAAATTTTGTATGTTAAAACCTTATGTATGCTGTAGAGAATAAAATAAATGACATATAGGGTGCCCATAAAGTTGGTGTGTATAGTTTAAATTGTATATGAACTTTATGGACACCTTGTATAATCTATTTAATGTATTTCTATAATATAAGGTTATTTCTATATTAGCCTATTTGAGTTAACCTTCAGTTGCAATTGTTAGAGAGACTACAACTTTTAATATGCTACCCTTTACTTATTTTATTTTATTTTATTGAAAAGTCTGTTTATTTCAGGTTAGTGTGAGGGTAAAAACAACCAGGTGAAAATACTTGATATTGTTCTACAGAATCCTTCCTGTGGCTGTGTCTCACACTCAGAAGGTGTGACAGGCCCTCCACACCATGCCCATTCAGTGAGAACACCACATCCTTCTCTTCTTTCTCTCTACCTCGAGACCCTTCCCCCAACTTTAATTGAAATGAGTTTTTCTCCTCTGTGGGAATGCATTAGATTGTCCCCTGGCTTCATACTGGTATTGAGTATGTTGGATAATTGCTTTTCCATTCTTGTGATACTTTAGTAAGAAGAATGTGTTTCTATGCCTTAGTTTTTCATCTGTGAAATGAAGATAATACTAAAGGCTAACACAGGATTTTTGTCTTAAATGTTATAATTCATATAAAGTTTTTAGAATAGTGAGTATTCAATACATTATTTTTATTTTATCATATTTACAGTCATGAGAAAACCTTCAGTATAGTAATTCAATAAGGTATATTTGTTTTCATTTTTAAGAATTATGAAAAAGTATGTGACAGACCAGTAAACACAATACAGGTGGTTATCTGTTCATTAATTTAGCATGCAATTCATTTTTAAAAAATTAAAAACACACACCCATACATGCACATAGTCACCATAGAATATATGCAACGCTAACTGAACATTGAATGGGCTGAGTGTTTACGCATCCTCAAAATTTAAATGTTAGAACCCTTATCCCCAATATTTGCAGGTGGAGCTTTTGGAAGGTAATTAGGTTTAGATTAGATACTCAATACAGAGATTTCCATAGTGGAATTAATGTCTTTATAAATAAGAGACATGAGATCACTCTCTCTTCATAATGGTACCAAGAGAGAACACAACCAAAAAGAAGGCCCTCTCCCAAAACCCATCATGCTAGCACACTGTTCTTGGACTTTCAGACTCTAGACTGGTGAGAAACAAATTTCTATTGGTTAAGCTACCCAGTTTGTGCTAATTTGTATGGCAGCCTGAGCTCATTAAAACAAACACTAAGTTAATCTTAATAATTATAATTACAATCCAGTAAAATAGATAGTTAAGTCATGAGTTATAAGTGTCTTTAGAAGAGATAAGTTCGTGTTTTTTCTTTTATTCATGAGAGACAGTAGCTGTTATAATTACCATATTTATAAAGGATGTATGTATTTTTCTTAGGTTCACTAAAAATGGAAATTCATCAAAATGTAGCAATTTCATAAAGTCTAGATGTATAAAGTTGAACTCCACATCACTTTTGCTAAACAAATTATAAAAGAGTGAGACATAGGGGCAAAGGTTTCATGCAATCAAAAATTTATGTATAAATATGTCTCTGTATTTAAACTTCAGTATAAATAATGGTAACATATATTTTATACTTGTGAAAATGATTAACATTATTTTAAAGACATAAACGAAGTTAAGTATTTTAATGATCTTTATATGAATGATTCCTGAAATCTTAAAGAAAATTAAAATTTAATTTCAAAGTCATAATTTACTCCATTACAGGATCTACATGTGACTTATTTATTTGATAAAAATACAGAGTTAATTTCCTTAAGTAATACAGATAATGAAGTTTCAAAAGCTCTAATTTTAGTAATTAATTCCATATGTTCTTGAACTAAAACTTATCACTGTAGAATGTTGTGGTTATCACCTTACACACATAATTGTTTTCTAATCTGCTTTCGCAGGGCATCTTGATGTATTTCTGTACATGTAAATCTGAACATGTATTTCATGTTTCAGTGAAATACGATTTGTGATGTATGATTTGATCAGACTACTACATATATTGTTAAAAGGAGAACTTTGGATTTGATTTCTTGGCTGACCTTAATGCTAATAACTTGGGAATGAGATGTCTAATGAACCTGTGTATAGAAAGAGGATAACGGCTTATCTGAATTTCTGTAGATGCTGCAGGGCCAAGGAGTACCAAGATCCTAACTAAACTCAGAGAGAGCTTTTATTGCTTAGCATTAGAGAGAGACATGGAAAATTTTAATTATTTTTGCATTCCATAATGCCTGAGATAAAAAAATCTATTAATCAAGGGTTGTAAACTTCATTTTTGGCTAGTTCCTAAATTATATCTTGATATATAGTCAACAGAGATTGTGTAAGATCAGAAATGCTAAGTCATATTAAAATAAACTTCTTTAATTTCAGAAGAAATTGTTCATATGCTTGGTCCTCCAAGGTGCAGCTGTTCATGAAACTTAATTATTTTTCTTTCTGTTATGAGTTTCCTTTTAGATTTGGTATTTTTTGTTTGTTTTTTGGTCGGGGATAAGTTTGAACCCACCACCTCTGGTGTATGGGGTGGGCACCTTACTCCTTTGAGCCACAGGCGCTGCACAGATTTGGTATATATGTATATTTTTATCTCTGCACTACTGCTAATTATCTCTTAACTACTTTAATATTTATTTACTTTTTTTATAATTTTATTGAATCATAATTCTGTACATTGGTGCAATCATAGGGCACGATTCATATACACTCAGAAATGTTTTGATTGTACTGTTACAGATAGCCTTCATGGCATTTTCTTGATCACTATATAAAGACATTGATACTCTACATTTAATAAGTTTCCCCATTTCACCTCAATGTTGTCCACTAAGATGTGCTGACTTCTCCTTGTAGTCTCGGGCATGTGCTGTCTTCCAGGCAGATACACTTACACTCGTCTGCCAGAGAATCTCTCCTGGACAGCGCTTGAAGGGGAGGGACAAATGAGTGGTTTTTGTCTCAACGATTTCCATTGGCAGAAAAATGCAAATTCTACATTCTTTAGATATATTAAGATCTGTAACCTATTTCTGAAGTAATCAGGAGCAAAGAGACTTTTTTTGTTCATTCAACATAGCATTTACTCATATCAAAAGTCCAAAAGAAACATGCACTGGCATGGATGTGGAGAGAAAGGAACACCCATTCACCTTGGGTGGGACTCACACTAGAACAGCCTCTATGGAAAGTGGTTTGGACGTGTCTCACAGAACTGAAAGTGGACCTGCCGTTGATCCTGCAATCTGACTACTAGGCATTTCCCCAAAGGAAAAGAGACGTTTCCTCAAAAAGACAGTTGCCCTTGAATGTTTATAGCAGCACAATTCACAATTGCAAAGAAGCAGAACCAACCTGAGTGCTCATCAATATATGAATAGATTACTGTAGCGTGGTGTATGTACTAGTGTACCAGGGCATGCTACTCAGCCAGAACAGATGGCCGTCTAGTATCATTTGACACAACCTGGATGGCCCTGGAGACCATTCTCAGCGAAGTATCGCAGGAATGGAGAAGCAAACACCACATCTACTCAGTATTGAATGGGAACTAGTCAAGTGACACTCACGGGTATGTACGGAAGTAAATTAAAACTCAATGGAAACTTAGTAGGAGGAGGAAAGAGGAGGGGCGGGGTAAACTCACACCCAAACTCATACGCACACCCTGCGATGCACATATTCTGGGTGAAGGGCACACTTACAATATTGACTCCAAGTGTACAAATGCAAATTATGTAACACAATATGTGTACCTCTGTAATACTCTGAAATAAAAAATTAATGAAAAAATAGTGTTTACAACTACACTCTTTACTTTTGAAGGAAAGACTATGTCCAAATTCTTTAATAGCATCTTATTTTTGTGCTAAAATCAACCAATCCACAGCTCCCTTTGGGTGCCACGGGCATGGCTGGGCCAGGGAGAGACCACGGGGGGAACACACAGAGAAAACAGGAAGGCGATCTCAAATATGACTTGAGGAGGTTCGAGTTACACTGCTTTTATTTGCCACCAGCTACTTTCTGCCACTACATCCCAATATAGCAAGAGACAAAAATGTTCCCTAACCTGTGGTTTGAGAAACCCACTGGAAAGTCCTGCATTTGCATGAGATCCATGATTTTTTTGTTGTTGTTGTTTCAAAATATTAAGGGGCTTAAGGGTACACATGTTTTAGGTCACACAGATCACAACTGTAATGCTGGAGTGCCAGCTGTAAGTGTGCTCGTCACCCAGTGTTCACAGTATCCAGTGGGTAGATTTTTTCCTCTCCTTCCTCCTTCCCTGAACTGATTGCCACTGAATTTTCCTTCCCTCTGTGCGCACAGTGCCCATTGGTTAGTTCCACTTTAGTGCTGACTACATACGGTGCTTGTTTCTCCAGTCTTGACATGCTTCACTTAGAAGAATGGCCTCTAGTTCTGCCCAGATGGTTGCAAAAGGTGTAAATTCATCTTTTCTCTATGAGTGACTAGTACTGTATGGAAAACAGTATGGAGATTTTTCAAAGCACTAGAAGTAGACCCACCATTTGATCCTGCAGTTCCACTACTGGATATTTACCCATAGAAAAGAAGACATTTCATGTAAGAGACACCTGACTCCAGTGTTTATTGCAGCACGATTCACAATTGTAAAGATGGGGAATCAACCCATGTGCTCAGTGATTCATGAGTGGATTAATAAAATGTGGAGATTCATGATTTGAGCAAATCGACAGAGCAAGGGACAAGTTAGCTATGACAGGACAGTCTTAAATTATAATTAGAAGCCCTATAACATGAAAATTTGAGGAATTACTTTTTCTTACTTGAGTTCAGTACCAAGTATGTCTCTCTGACTTGGGCTAAGAGATTTGTTTCTGATTTGAATCTTCTTCAGTTCAAAAATCCTAGATTCAGTGCAGATATCTCAGAGTATGAGAATGTTACGTATCCGGCTGACTGGGAAACAGCCAATTTAACTAAACTCATGAGGAATACCAAAGCAATTTCACAGTTGATTTAGACTCACAGACCTTTTATACCCTGTTTATAGGAAACACACAAAATTTCAGAGATGAAAGCAAACTTTAAGATCATCTTGCCCAACCATTCCATTTCAGACACTCTGTCCTTCCCATAGGAATGAGATTTGTTGAGTTACAGGGCCTCTTCTTTTTCATCAATGAAATGTGATTGACTTAATTTCAGGCCTTTTGGATAAGTAAGATCTTCCTAATCACTGAACTGTATTGCCTAAGTACACACCCTACTTCACTAGGCCTCAAATGAACGTGACCTTAAACACAAATAGATCACGTGGAGTAGTTACGTTTCAACAATGAGGCAATAGGACTCATTTCTGAGAAATAGATTTCTCATTTTTCAACTGGCAGTGGGTATGAGTGATTTCATCATGTTACTATCAAGTTTATAGGAGCAACCCTTGTTCAGGGATTAGTGTAAATCACAGTCTGATCAAATGTGGCTATAGGAGGAAAGAAGATATTACAGAATCCCAATGCGACTCAGTCTATGGAAAAGACACTATCGGACCCCAGCACAGAGGCATCACTTGGTGGCCACATTTGTATGGTGTGAGAAGCCGTGGTGTTGCCTGGAGAAGGAGATATGTATAATATAATTCAGGTCATCTTTAAATACATTACAACACAAATGTTGATTCATAATTTTCTATGCTACGTCAAGAAGGTAACTTAGTGCATAATGAACTGCAAGCCTTTGGAAGCCAAAAGGCAAAAATAAAAGCTTTAGATATTTACCAAAGTGCTTTTCTCCTTAAGGGTATACATATACTATCTAAGATTCTAAGTAAATAAACAGAATTTTTAACATATCATGTGCTTTAGAAAGCATAGAATGGGGTGGTGCCCATAGCTCAGTGAGCAGGGCTCTGGCCACATATACCGAGGCTGGAAGGTTTGAACCCGACCTAGGCCAGCTAAAACAGCAATGGCAACTGCAACCAAAAAATAGCTGGGCATTGTGGCAGTTGCCTGTACTCCCAGCTACTTAGGAGGCTGAGGCAAGAGATTCGCTTAAGACCAAGAGTTTGAGGTTGCTGTGAGCTGTGACACCATGGCATTCTATCGAGGGCGACATAGTGAGACTCTGCTAAAAAAAAAAAAAGTATAGAATGCATTTGTGCCTCTACCATTATATTTTAGAGTTATATTCTGTTTTTTCTTCCTCTTATGAGCTTGGTATGTAGCACATAGTAGATACTAAATAAATGATACTGAATTAGTGAATGAATTAATGAACATACAAAACATGAATTCTTGAACTTAAGGAAGGTTGAGAGAGAAGGCATTGTCTTGGAATGAGGATGGGTTCAATTTGTCCTCTTAATCTACGTGACCAGTAAAGACAACTATATGGGTATCTGAATATAATCTCATTGTAAAATCTGAGAGAAATCCTGAAATCAAGGGAGCTTAATGGTTCAAGTTGAGGAGAGTAAGTGGTAGAGAAAGTGGGAAAGCCAGAAAAAAGGTCAAAAAATTCTATGAATAAATATGAAAATTGGTTAGATGTACCAACATTTCTGCTTGACAGCATAAGTTACTTCTAATAGAATGTACTTACTCATGGAATGGACCGAGTCAAATTGTAATCGTCAGTTGTAAAAAGGGTATACATAATGCCACTGTCCTCCTCCCAACACACACACACACACACACACACACACACACACCTTTCTAAAAATCAAGCCTGACAGTAAAGAGGCAGACTCATCTGCTCATATGTGTGTCTGTCTAATAATTTTAATACCTACTGAGTTGATTGGTGCTACTCTGACACAATAAAAAGTATTAAGTCTATGTGGGTCTTCATGAATTGGGAAGACTTTGATTGACTGGTTGCATGAGCAGAGGCAGAAAGCCCATATGCCCATGAACTAATCAATGATTTTTGAAAACCACTAAAGTAGTCTCTCTTCAAAAGCTTTAATACACAAGGTGTGACATTAAAGATGTCATTCTTTATCATTTGTTTAGAGATGAATAAACTATAGTTGGCTAGCTTCAGGAAGAAAACTAGTTGTTTTATTAGAATAAAAGTGTCCCAACAGGGTTTCTCTGGTCATTTTCTAGGAGCCCTTCAGCAGGTGCTTGTGGGCTGCTGTCACAGTGAAATGTCAGTGAAACATCTCCCACGATACAGGAAAATCCCTAACATGGAAAACACATGCAGAACTTGTGAGTCCTTTGTAAGTTGTTTAACCTCTTTGAACTTCAAGTTCTTTACCTGTAAAATGTTGAAACAAATAATTCCCATATCATAAGACTATTTTGAGGTTATGTTTGTTGAAAATACTTTTTACATTGTAACTCACTTTGTATTATGAACATGAGTATTACCATCCTCAAACAAATCACAAGCCAGCTGGTCTATTTGTACTTGTCAAGCCTCTATTTAATTGATTTAAAGTAAACCATGACATAAAGATGAAAAGTTGACCTCTACAGCTGGCCAGATGAGAGGCAGAGCTCAGAAATCTGCATTTCCGGCTTTCGTGATTTTATGATAGCAGGAGGCTCTCCTGCTTAATATCCCCACAGTCTGCCTGCTTCACGGGGCGATATTTCCACCTTTAGAAATAAGAAATAGGAAGCTTGTTTTAAAACACAAATATGAGATACTTTGCTAAGAAGAATATGTTCCAGCTCCATCCATGTAAACACAAAAGAGGTATCTCAAGAATGGAAGAAAAAGTATCCAATGTACTCAGCCCTAATATGAAGCTAATTTATAGCTTTCATATGAAGGCTAAAACCCAATTATAGCACAGGAATACAGGGATAGGGGAAAGGGAGGAGAGGGGAGGGGGGAGGATGGGTGGAGGAAGGGCAATTAGTGGGAACACACCTACGGGGCATCTTAGCAGGGTACTGGCGAAACTTATTAAAGGTAGAGTATCAATGTCTTTATATAGTGATCAAGAAAATGCCATGAAGGCTATCTGTAACAGTATGATCAAAATATTTCTGAATGTATATGAATCGTGCCCTGTGATTGCACCAATGTACAGAATTATGATTCAATAAAATTATTAAAAAAAACAAAAAAACAAAAAAAAACCCCAAAAACAAAAACAAAAAACAACCCTAACCCTAACCCTGCTCCACCTAGAACCATCCCCTCTCATCAGTCGAATTGGAGCCCTCCAGTTTCTTCCTCTTCCTCCCGGTTTCTGAGGTTAGAAAATACTCCATTGTTCTCATTTGTTTTTGTGACTTGAATATCTCAGAAGATATTTATGGGGGAGTCATGCACCTTCCACTCCACTTCCTATTCATGTTCCTAGATCATTGGTAGAAGAGCATCTGCCCCATCTCCCGAATCTTCCAGCTTTGGGGCCCTAGTAAAAGGAATGAATCATTCAGTTTCTCAACACGTGTCTGTGGGGCACCCACCAGATGCTGGGCCCCGGAGACACAGCAAGAAAAGAGAGTCTTTCTCTCATGGAGACTCCTCAGGTAAGGGGTAGGAATTCTACCTTCTGGAATCTGTCAACCACTATCCTAACCTCAGCCCTGGGGGATGGTGGGAAATGTAAGCAGTACCAGAACCTTCCATGCTAACATCAATTCCTCACCAGACACCACTGTTGTTTCTGCCACTTTCACATTATTCCCAGGACTCTCCACCTAATTGTACACTCACATTTGGGGGTGCTCATGAATACCCCCAATTTCAGGCACTTGAGCACATTTTCAACCTTTTTATATGTGCAATTTAATAGGCAATTTTGGCCACACCAGATCTACATTCTTGGCAGTGCTCCACAAGTTTCCATGGGTCGGATAAGTGACTTCCAGCTAAGGGCAGGTCACTACATCCTTAGTCTTCAGAAATGTCTCTCTACACGTTCTCCTTTGATTCAGAAGGAGTCTAGAAATAAAATAATGATCTTAAATCTTATTTTACATGTCACAATATGAAGATTTATCCCAGACACAAGCATGCATTCTTAATTATAATCACAGCATTGATTTGAGCAAGTATAAGATATATGCACACGAGTTGCTGGTGGTCTTGCATTACCATTTTAGTGCAATTAACGTCTACCACTAAAGCACCATCTTAGGCATGAGACAAAATTAAAAAGAAGCTTGAAATGTCACATCCTCTCCAGGAATTGTTGTTACTATTGCATTTTAAAGATGAGGAGTTAAGGTTTTCATTTTAATTACATTCGTGAGTGATTCTTCGTAAGGGAACTTAATTGTGAAGAATATAAATTACTTTGCAAGTTTATGTGAGGGACTAATAATCCTTTTGGGAAGCAAACAAACAAGGAAATTAGAATTCAGCAACGCTCAATGGGAAAGTTTGAAATTTCTGTCTGGTTGTAACTCTTTTAAAAAAGCCTTTGTTTATAGAAGAATATTGTAATTAATAATTTGATCATTCACGAAGCATTTACTATAATGCCCAGAATTTTTGCTGTGACTTGTAGGAGGGTCTAAAGGAAGAAAGCTTGTGTGGTTTTGAGGCTGCTGCTCTTCCTTACCCGGAGTGACCCCTCTCCTTTCCTCTAACAGGTGCCCCATCTTCCCAGAGCCCTCCTTGGAGCATCCCTGTTTTCTCCCAGGCAGCTGCCCAAGTTTGTAACTTCACCCTTGCTCTGCTACAATTAGAATCACTGCTCTTCCCCTCCAAGCTACTCAGCTAGCTGTTAGGGGGAAGCAGCTGATTAAACAAAGTCGCACTCCAGTGTTGATGACTAAAAGCACTTAACATTCCCTGGGGCGCCTGCATCTGAGCCTGGGAGCCTGTAATGGTGGAATTTCAGGCAACATGACAGGCTGGTGGGGTAATAATTTTTGGTGAGAAGGGGGCATATGGTTTGATGCTACTCAAATAATGCTACTTACAGATGTTAAAAAGGTGCTGCTCTGACTCCATCCAGGTAAATACAAAAGATAAAGTCTCCATCATTGTTATGGCTGAATAGTTACAAAGTATCATAAGAATGGAAAAGCAAGTATCCAATGTACTCAATACTAATATGAAACCAACAGATAAACAACTATACCCCCACAGAAGCAGCGAAAAACATAATTGAATTTCAATGGGAAGGAGGGGGAGAAGGGGAAGGAGGAGAAGGGGAGAGGATTGTTGAGTTCTCACCTAAGGTGCATAGATGTGAGAGTATACAGCACACTCCCTGGGTGGAGGGCTCAACTTGAACTTTACCTAAGAAATGCAAACAATGTAGCCTCATTTATACCCTCATATTAATCTGGAAAAAAAATGCTGCTGCTTTAAAAAGATTTCATAAAATGACATTTTGCTTAAGGCCTTTCTCCCAGGGATTTAAATGATTAGGGAATAAGTCTTAGAGCTCTCCTAGTCCTAAGAAATTTTGTTCAAGATCACATCCACCTGCCCCCTTCTTTGAATTACAGTGTGACCCGTAACCACGGATGCTGCCTTCTAGAGATGTGGAAATATTGCTTGTGCAAATTCACTCTTGATGAATAGACTCCTCACTTCAGTAGAAATCCTTACCGTTGGCCAAGGAGGCAGCCCTAGGCCTTTCATGTTCTCCATCAGACAGGGTAAAGTATAGCTCCCCAGGGGTGAATGCATGTGAGAATAGCAAGAGACATTTGCTATGTTTCTGGAACTATTCCATGTGCTTTCAATAATACACAAAATGAATTCATAAAACTACAGAAGTGTAAAATAAATTTAAATGATTTAACTTTCAGATGATGGCTTTTAAAAGTTTGTAGCATTTATACTTCCAAAGTTATGAAAGCTTAAAATGGTGCTAACACTTTGGGGTCATCCCGTATTTACTCATGTAGTTTTCATGACAACCCTAACAGTTACGTACCATTTATCCCACTTCATGGATGAGGAAACAAAAGCACTCTGGGGGTATCGAATCTCCCCAGTGTATATAGCTAGTAAGAGGCAAAGCTGGGATTATCACCCAGGAAGTATAATTCCACTGTCCATGCTCTTAGCCACTATGCCACACTGCTTCTTGGCATTCTTAAGAAATAGCAGAGATGTGGTCTAGTTGATGGACAGCTAGACTCAGTTGCTAGACAAATGCTTCACTCTCTACACGAGCCTCAGATTGTCATAATTCAATTTCAGCCCTCAGCAGGATGGCACCTTTCCATATGTTGTGGGCTGTCAGGGCCAACATTAAGATCAGAACCATGAGTGATAAATCTAGGCCCGCTAAGGGTGCCTGATATCTCTCACTTTTAGTGCACCCTATACTTTTACATAGCATAATCCTATATAACTTGTTAAATTAAGTGGAATTGCCAAGACCATTTGGCTTTCTGTATGCAGTTTGGGCAGGTCCTCCTGTCTTGCCCTCCATGTAATTATAGACCTGTTGAATGGCCATGGAATAGCCCTATTTCCCTCCTGAATTCTCCTTGTCCATCTCATAAATGAATCTTCCTCCATAAACCCACCACACCTACTCTGGCTCAGCGTTCCATGGCAAGGGCTACGACTATCTATAGAACAGCTCCCATGCCTGTTGCCTTCTCTACGGTAAGGAAAGCACAGAGCTCTGCTTTGGGGGAGCCAGTCCTGCCTAGGCCACAACTTGACCTGAAGTTGTTTTATACCTGCAGTTAGGCAGTCCATTACTGTCCTCTGGCTCATTCCAGGGCCTTCAAATTACTGCCTCTGTCTCCTTCCCCAGACTTATTGGCCTCCAACTGCCCTTGGCTGTGGGGCTCTGGTCTCCTTACCCTGTTTTCTTGTGACCCTGGTGAGTGGAAGGCATTAACACCTAAGAACCAGGGAGCTCTGTCTGTCTTTGCTGACCTGCAAACAGAAGGCTTACTTATTGATCTAACTTTATGGAGCTGTCCCTGGCACCTGCAGTCCCCTGAGACTGACCTGGTCCCATTAGCCAAGGCTCGATCAACGATACTTTATTTCTTGTTGGCATTTCTGAAAACTGAGAGGTTGCTTGGGGATTTCTGAGCCTTGAGTTGATTAGCAGTTAATGATGTGTGTTTCGATGAGAAAATAAAAGATTTTGTTTATCCACTTGAGAGGAGGAAAATTAGGAGTAAAAAGAAGAGAAGAAAAAAACACAAATTCTCAGCTTTTCAATGGGGTTTTAAGTGATTGGTTCTTGTAACTTCCCAGACATTGCTGGAAAATATGTTCTGGGTGTTGATTTTACATATCAGGTCTCAGAAAAATTCATGGAGTGTTTGGTTTCACCTAAAGCTGTCAGGAGACAGAGAAGACCCAGAAAGGCTGCTGAAGGAGTCATTTTCCTATTCAGAGAACGGGTATTTCCACCTGAAGCAGAGGGGGAGAGGAACCACAGGGATTAGAGGCTGTTTCTAACGGCAGGTCCTGCAACTAGAACCATGGTTCAGAAGAAGACCCCCAGGGGGGTCAGCATGCACAGAAGGGATGGTTTCCAAACTCATTCTTGGTCCACCACTGTTAAAGTCATGGGAAAAGTGGCGAGGGGTTTCATAAAGCAGAATGTGGTCATCCAAAAGGAATAAACTTAGAAGTCGAAGCAATCTGGGTTTGAACCTCAGTTATTCCAGATTTCTCAACCTCTCTGGGTCTCGGTTTTCATCATGAAACTTTCAATAATGAAATACAATAAGTGAAATGAGCAAATGTTTGAACAAGTGAAATGCATTAAGTGAAATAAGGTAATGTTTCAATAAGTGGAATTGACTGGTGCGGATAAGGTGCTAATGAATGTTACTTAGCGTCCTCCATCCCTTCTCCCTTTTCCTGTAGAAAATCTGCTCTCTCCATTCTCTAGAGTGTAGACATGGTGTTCAACTGCTGACATTCAAAACAAATAGACCAAAGTGGTTAATGTTTTCTGGGGCTTGAGTGTTTCCAAAAACAACTCACTAGGGAAATAGGAATGCATAATCCTCCCTTTCAGGCATTCCCTGATCAAATCAACAAAGTGTCCTTAAATAAGGGCTGATGTTAGAGTTTGACAGATGGTTTGGGCCAGTAAATTCAGTAGGTTGGAGTTAGGAAGTTAAAGCTGCTTTCCAAATGAACCCATACAAACAATGCTCTTTGCCATTAATTAGTCCTAATCAGGCTAGTCCAGCCAGTAGTATTATGAATGAGCACTGGTGATTACAAGTAGAGTTAGATGAGAGACTGGTTGAGGGTCTTTCCCTGTTGCTATTCCTAAAGCAACTTGGGGGGCACATCTTACTAGCCAGTGGCATTATCTTTACTTGGCAAGAACAATGCATGTTGTAAGAAGTGCTCTTTGGTGAGCACCTGCCCTAGAATTTTACCGCTGTTCATGGGCAGTCCTAAGTCTGAGGGTGAAGGAGAACATTAGAGGGTCTCAGTTGTTCTAGAACAATTTCCTCTCACTGATCTACCTTTGCCTCTTGGATTGGAAGAGTCAAATTTGTGACTTGGGCCACCTAGCAAGGAGTTATTGAGGGACAGCCTCATATGTGGGGTTATACACTGTAAAGATATTGCCACTACCCAGAATATAACCCAAGGTCATGGACCTATTAATAACAGATCTATAAAGAAAGCC
Source organism: Arctocebus calabarensis (assembly GCA_963573935.1). NCBI lineage: Eukaryota > Metazoa > Chordata > Mammalia > Primates > Lorisidae > Arctocebus > Arctocebus calabarensis. Next base: position 49,357 of record CAUYON010038459.1, read on the forward strand.
TGGCTGGGCTCAGTGGCTCACACCTGTAATCCCAGCACTGTGGGAGGCTGAGGTAGGAGGAGTGCTTGAGGCCAGGAGTTCAAGACCAGCCTGTTCAAGACCAGTTCAACATGGAAAGACTGTATCTCTATAAAAAGTAAAAAAAAAAAAAAAAAAAAAAATTAGCTAGGCACAGTGGGATGTGCCTACAGTCCCAACTACTTGGGAGTCTGAAGTAGAGCATCACTTGAGCTCAGGAGTTTGAGGCTGCAGTGAGCTATAACAATGACACTGCACTCTAGCTTGGGCTGCAGAGACCCTGTCTCAAAAAAAAAAAAAAAAAAAAAAGAAAGCCCTCTTTATTTCTGCCTCTTGGCACACATCAAAAATTGTGCATTCTCTCCAATTGGAAAGAATTTTTTCAGCTTAAAGTAGGGGTTTATCAGAATTTTCTATTCATTCTGGCACTGATTTAATTCTATAAGATTATTTTAATGAAGGAATTTGTTTCCCTATTAAACAATAGTTTTCAGGAATATCCCTGGGATTGAGGTAGCATTTGTATGTCTGGAAAAAGCCAAGAAGCCATCCAGACAGTTATTAATTTCTCATGAGATGGGTGACAGTGAGTTCATCAATGACATTGGTGAGTTCTTTAAAAAAATGAAGAAATGTACTTGGAATTGCTCAGAGTCCTACAAGGATAAAAGACTCTTCAAGTTTTCTCACATGGGGATGGGGTGGTGATAATGGAGGTTAGGGGGGTTGTCACCTTCAAATCAAAGGACATAAGCTAATTGAGAAGTTATTTGGAGTGTGGCTAAAGTCAAATTCACACAGAGAAATTCAATGGGATGTTTTATTTATTACAAAAATTACAAGTATATTTTCTATGGTAAAAGCTAAGCACTCTCCACGTTTCCAATCCCAAGCCAGGAAGCAGAATAAGACAAATTCCTGGTGTCCTAAGGCCTGGCCTGGAGCTTGCATTTGCTCAGTGAGAGAATTGCCTCCTGTACACAACTGTTTAACTGATATTCCTGAAATGTATTTGATCCTTGCAGATTCTTCTTTCTGAATGCTCTCTGGAAAACTACTGGTGTGATTCTTTAAAAACTGCCTACTAAGGGGTACAAAAGGTAGTAGGTGAAGCAGGCTGTTGCACTGTGGCATTTTTTTTTTTTTTAGAGATGGGGTCTTGCTATGTTGCCCAGGCTGGAGTGCAGTGGCTATTCACAGGTGCAATCCCACTACTGATCAGCACAGGAGTTTTGACCTGCTCCATTTCCGACCTGGGCCAGTCCACCCCTCCTTAGGCAACCTGGTGGCCCCCAGCTCCTGGGAGGTCACCATATTGATGCTGAACTCAGTGCAGACACCCAGTTGGCATAACGCACTACAGCCCAGAACTCCTGCACTCAAGTGATTCTACTGTCTCAGCCTCCTGAGTAGTTGGGACTACAGGTGCGCGCCACTGTGTCCAGCCATGATGGTATTTTGTAATTATGAAGGTGAAAATAGTAAATTTACTGTGGAACAACTCAATAGATGTACCTTAACCAAGTGGTTAAGGTTAGCATCACTAATAATCAAGCATGTCAACATAGTGTACCCTCTGATAATGGCCTGAGAAGGGTACATTATTGCTTCTGTTGTGCTCTTGTCCCAAATTCTAACTTCAGTCTAATTGTAAGAAAACATCAGACAAACCCAAGTCAAGGCACACTGTAGTAGATAACTGAGCAGTACTGTTCAGAAACGTCAAGGTCAGGAAAGACAAGGAAGGACTGAGGAGCCGTCACAGATTAAAAGTGCCTAAGGTGGAGTAGATCCTGGAACCAAAAAAGGACATTAGTAGGAAAACTGGTGAAATCCACCTAAGGTTTGTAGTTTAGCTGATAGTACTGAACGAGGGTTAATTTTCTGGTTTCGACGCTTATTGTACAGTCATATAAGATGTTAACATTAGAGAAAGCGGAGTGAAAGGTATACATAAATTCTCTGCAATTTTTGCAACTTTTCTGTAGATCTAACCTGATTTCAAAATAAAAAATTAAAAAATCACTTTCCTGAAAACAAAACAAGGAACATCCACCAGCCAGCATAATATTGCTATACCAAGTGCTCTGTGGTTCAGTGAACCAGCTGAGGGTATGTAATTATCTTCTTGCACATTCTGTGTTTAATTCCTACAAGTTGTAACTTGTGCAGCTCATCTGAGTCCCGTGGGTAGCCCAGGAAAATGATATTTTATGTTTCAAAACTAAAAGAGTAAAATTGAGAAGAGACCCTCCAATTTGGTTTCACAAGCTTTATTACTTGGGAGAAATGTGTCCGTGAGCGGGGAAATACCAATACTGTAAAAGGATATGTTTTTTGAAGGCTGAAACGTGGAAGAAAGAATTCAAGACAATAGGATTGACAATTATTTTATTTTATTTTTTCTGAAAAGCTGAGCACTTCTTTTGAGTCAGAATTCAATTGTTTCAAGTCTTCATTAATCAGTGACACCATTCATCAAATGGACACTTTGGCATAATGAGCTCTCATAAATACAGTGTTTGCGATCTTTCTTGGAATATTAGAGTGAAGAATCTGGGCGGTGGAAATTGTGAAATCACATGGTACCCCATCTACTTAGTCTAAAACATATTTATATAAGCCACACTGAATTAACATCTTGTCATCTTTTCTGTTCCCTCTTCTGTCTCTTTCATCTCCATTTCTCGCTCTCACTTTTTCTCTCCTTCCCTCTCTTGCATATATAATAAACCAACCAAGGGCACCCCCTTCCCAATACCTTAATTGAGGCAGTTCAGGTCAAATCATGATTGTTAATGAAAAGACACCAAATCATTTGTCACAGTGCTTAATTTTGCCTGCGCTGCCTGGTTTCCTGCTGTTATTTGTACTTACAGTAGATGATAAAAGCAGTTGCTACAGCCTCTTCATAGGAAAACAAATCCCAGCTGCAACTCAAATCAAAGCACCTGGGGCTGTGGATCAGCTGAGCTTAAACAGCTATTTTTTTCAGCCCTGGCTGACTCTCAGGTTGATTGAAATGAATGGAGCCATTTTTGAATGCAAGTTAACTCCTGCATTTCCTAAATACTGTCTTTGGTCTCAAATGAACAACATTCGGGGTCATTCCTGAGAAATATGGAGGCACCAGAGCCCTTTTCTCATTATGTCACCTTGGAACCCGAGACCTCTCCCGGGTTTCTAAAACTAATTCACGGTCTTGGAACGATCATGTGTACATTTCCACATTGATCATGATCAATTATCATTCTACGGTCTTGGAACGATCATTTCCACAATGATCATGATCATTCCACGGTCTTGGAATGATCATGATGTGGATCATTTCCACATTGGAAATTGGGGAGCCATCAGTGAGAGACCAGGAGACCAGGGTCTTCTTGTAGGGAAAGGACAAGACATTTTATCATGAATTTACAGAAATGACAATCCCTTGGAATCCCATAATTTCAACACGTTCTCAAATTTTCACCCTGCTGAAGACCTACTGACTACAGAGGTGGTGCTGTGTTGAAATCTGTCATACAGATGGAGAAGCAGGTATATTAGGCATTGCTTTAGTCATGTGGAGGTCCAGAAATTACATGATTGCTGCTGGTCATGATTGGTGTTCAGCTCAGCTCCTCCCATGCCCAGAACGGCCACACAGGGTTTCCTAGGGACCACTCTACAGTGCACATCATTGAAGGAGTAGTCTTTCCTTTCTGGAATTCAACCCCAGCCATGGCTTAGTCATAGCTATGCTGTGTGATTAGGGTATGTGTGTGTCCTGTGTTTATGTGTGGGTATGAGGCAGGATATTACTCCGCATGAGAGAGGACAGCACCTGAGAGGAGGGATTGAGGGATGGCAGATCCATTTGTGTTGCTATAAGGAATAGCAGATGGAGGCTGGGTAATTTATAAAGAAAAGTGGTTTACTTGGCTTATGGTTCTGCAGGTTGAACAGGAAGCATGGTTCTAGCATCTGCTTCTGGTGGCAGCCTAAGGAAGCTTCCACTCATGGCAGAAGGTGAATAAGAACCAGTGGGTGCAGATCTCCTGGTGAGAGAAGGCTAAGTGCTAGGCACTTTTCAACAATCAGCTCTCAAGGGAACTAAGAGTGAGAACTCATTCACTACTGTGATAATGGCATCAAAACCTTCATGAGGGATTTACTCCCATGACCCAAACAACTTCTACCAGGCCCCACCTCCAGCACTAGGGATCAAAATTAAACATGAGACTTGGCAGGGCCAAATACACCGTATTCACACCATAGCACCAGGCATTGCACTGAGATGACCCAATTGTATCTTCTGAAACCATTACCTTTGAGGACTTCTGCTCTGGGTCAGTGGTTTCCAAATCTAGCTGATTTCTGAATCACATGGAAAAGCTCTAAGAAATGCAGATTTCAGGGCACCACTATAATCTTATAGATCAGAACTTCTAGGGGTAGGGCCAAGGAAAAAGTCTTTTCCCAAGGCAAAGGGCTCAGGCCAAGATCCAGGTTTGGGAACCATGGTTCTTGACCACTAAACCAATTACTATTCCCTAACTTTGTGGGATACCATGAGCAAGTAATAAAAACTATAACAATGCTTATCATTTATTGTATGTACAATACTAAAGAGCTTTACATACATAATCTTATTTAACCCTCACAATAGCCCTATGAGAAAGGTACTATTATTATTCCTACCTTAAAGATGAGGAAACTGAAGTTTAGAGAGGTAACATAATTTGACTATGATTTGACAGCTAATTAGTGAGGAACCAGGGTTCATACACGATGGTCTGACTTGAATCTATGTTCTTACTTAGTAAACCATAATGCTTTGCAATGCTCAATATTCTCTTAGATAATTTTGACTCCCAGTGCATGAAGAATGGAGGGGAAGAAGTAGCTACAGGGTTTCTCAAAAGTCACGTCCATAAGGACATGGGAAATTGTAGCTAAATGTACCTTTATTTACAAAATCGTCATCATAAAAATTTTACAAATCAGTGGCCAACATGTAGAGAATGTTTTATAAAATTTTGTAATAAATATTTTGTAAACAAAGGTATATTTTGCTATAATTTTCCATTCTTGCCTATGTATGGTGACTATTGGGACACCCTGTATATCAAAATGGAATGAAGCACAGTGTTTCTGTGTGTGCCTGTGTGTGCTTACACACGTGAGTGTTAGCAATGTGGGGACCACATGGAGAATTGAAGAAACTGCTTGATCAGTGAGTCTGAGAGAAGAGTATGATGTTAAGTAAACTAGGGTAGATGAATACCATAAAGAAAGATGGAGACTTTACATCTTTTATATTAACCTGGATGGAGGTGGAGAACATTCTACTTAGTAAAGTATCACAAGAATGGAAAAGCCGGAATCTGATGTACTCAATACTCATATGAAACCAGTGAACAAATACACATGCATACAAGAGAAAAACAAAATTAAACTCAAGTTGGGGTGGGGGAGAGAGGAGGTAGGGTAATTGGTGTGCTCTCAAGTAACAGACACAATGTTAGGGTATATGGCACACCTCCTGAGTGAGGGACATAACTGCAACTTGGACTCTACCTAACAAAATGCAAATAATGTGACTTCATCATCTGTAGCTTCATATTAATCTGAATTTTATTAATTTTAATTTTAACTATTAAATCATAAACACATAGATCATGTATACATTAATGCATTTATGGTGTAGAATGTGCTAATTTCATATAGAATTAGGAATGCTTACATCACACTGGTTAATATATACCTCATCTCATTTACTTAGTTATTGTGTTAAGACATTTATACTCTATACTAATAGATCCGACAAGTACCCTTGCATATTGGTATGATGTTATTGTGAAACAAGATGAATGTTGAAGCTAAATACCTAAGTGTGAATCCTGGCACTGCCATTTGCTAGCTGTGGGACTTTAGGCAGGGCATTTAACCTCTCGGAACCTTGATTTTCCTTTCACAATAAGCAAAACTGGTAATGCCTATATTGAAGGTTTGTAGATTACAGATACCATTCATAAATTGCTCTGCACAGAGTAGATCCTCAATTATAGCACTCATTATTAGATGTTTGGATATTACAAAAAACAAAAAAAAGGGCACCATTTCTGAAAGGATTGATGTCCTGACCCCAAACTGAAAGTTGTGATTAGAAATACTAGAACTGAAGAACTAATTGCCAGTGGCGAGAAAAAATTTGGAACAAAATTCCCTTTAGAAAAAATCTGACAGTCACTGTATCTTTAGATAAGAAAAAAAAAAGTGGTTCAAAACACAGTTGTTCTTTGGCTCATATGAACAATTGTAGGAAAACTAGTTTGTGTGTGGTGGGGAGGTACTTAAAATAAAAAGACATAAAGAGTGGATAGATAATCATGAAGGACCGACCAGTTGATTTTCTCCCCTCTTAGCATCCTGTTCTTGAAGGTGGCCTTGAGTTTTAGATAAGACAATGCTGGATTTCAGCTGCGGATACTAGGAAAGAGACTTCAGGGAAGAATGACAAATTCTTCCCTTAGATCAAGCTTGTATATAGCTCAGTGTGTGTTCCATTGGCAATAGATGCGATCCCTGGAGTTTTCCTAATGGGCTTGGATCCTGAATTCCCAAATGATGGCAGAAGATAGGAAGACATTTAGAAGTTGTTCTACAAAACTAAGAAGGAAAGTGTTACAGCCAAAGGATGACTAACAGGGAACAGTGGTCCTCCATGACTGAAAGAATATAATGGTCCCAGGGAGAGTAATTAGGTAACATACAAAGAATTCTTGGGAAGGAAAACTCAGACTCTCAGGGATGTTTTCTACATGTTAGGACTTGTGAAATAGTGTTTCAAGAGAAGAGGCAGAAACTGTCTTCATTGAATCATGGAAAGTCAAGTGAAAATTGAACATGATAAAAGACCCTCCAGCTGGGCATTTCTAATCTAGTTCTTGAGGATGCATTTGCAATGCTTAGATTAAGAAAGATTTTGAGCTACAGCCATGTGAATGAATAAACCACTGCTGCATAGAAAACACGGATACATCTTATAAGCATAATGTTAAGTATGTGAAAAAAGTTGGACACAAAGACGCATGCTATGGGATTGCATTCATATAAAGTTCCAAAAGAGGTAAAACTAATCTGTGTGTTAAAACTCAGGTGTTATAATTATCTTTGGGGTACAGCATTTGGGAGGAGACACAAAAGATTTCAAGGGTGCCAGTCATGGTCTTTTTTCATCTGGGCTCTAGTAATGTGGGTGTGTGCAGTTTGTAAATATCCGTCAGATTATATACTCATAGTTCAGAAGTTTTTTCTGTACATATGTTATACTTAAATGAAAAGTTAGAAAAATAAAGGGTTTGGGGTGGTGCCTGTGGCTCAAAGGAGTAAGGCACAAGTCCCATATACCAGAGGTGGCGGGTTCAAACCTGGCTCCAGCCAAAAACTGCAAAAAAAAAAAAAATTAAATAAATAAATAAATAAAAATAACAAAGGTTTTTATCTATGAGCAAAGAGTTATTTATTTCAAGAGAAACAAACTTCAAATACCCAGCCCCAGAGTTTGTTTCTAATTGCTTCATCCATGAAATTTTTTCTTTTCTTGAGCTTCAAATTCTTCAACTTCTTTTGCTAGTTAGAATAATCCTAATGTTGTCTATTTGGGTCTTATGAGCATGAGCTCAAATGGGACTAGATGTGAAGAGATTTACCAGGAGACAGTCCTCGGAAAGATAAAAGGGGAGGGGATGGCAGGGAGAGCCTTTAGGCCAAAATGCACCTCTGACACCTTTGAAAGGCAAGGGGGAAGGATAGAGGATTAGGTAGGAAGACCTTTAGACCAGAGCACAGTCTCGAGAAAATCTCAGGGAGTTTGGTGGGGGTGTTCTTGTGGCAAGCATTGCCCAATACAGGAACATCGCACTGGGCAGAAATAGTGCTAGCTCCGTGTCCCTGGCATGCTCAGTCTCAGCTGGAAGCAGCCCAGAGCAAGTGCGGCCTTGGTTTGAATGCTTGGGGAATTCAAAGATGCAGCCATTGAGGGTTCTAGTCAAATATACTTCCAACGGGAGGTCTTCTTGAAGAGAGATCTGGGCAGTGTGTGCCCATGCCCACCACACCTAGGCATGCAATGATGCTCCTGAGATGGGGGTGGGAGGCTATAGCTTGCTCCATACAGAAATGTTATTAGCATGCTACATGCATCAGAATTAATGCACGCCAACTAATTTCCTTACTGCTTAATAGTGAGGAAAAAAGGAGAGACAAAATACAGCAAATATCACATAAGCATGGTTGTTTCTAAACAGAGTATTTTCTGAAGCCTGTTGGGAAATAAAGAGAACTTCTTGAAAGAAAAGCAAAGGAGTTTTTGGGTTATGTAAACTTTCTAGAATGTTATTAATCTACTTAAGTAAAAAATAACTCTTATTAGATTCTAACAGGGTAGTGGCACAAACAATGTGAATGTTGTGATCCTGGCATATTAATTCCTCTTTCCTTCTCAAGAATGAGAAGCTGGTGGTTTGAATTAGTCACACTTTTTCCATCTGTCCAGTCAACTATGCCTAGGAACAAAATCCAGCAACTAGCCTTCCAAGAGGCCTGAACATATTGACAAAATTGTTGACTTCAACATGACACCTCTTCTTTGGGTAGCTATTGGAGTCCCAGCCATTCCTTTTGCAGGCTACTATCACAAATCCACACAGTTCAGGAAAAAGCAGAAGTGTTCCACTCCTTAACATATCTACTCCTTAACAACAGGGAGTATCAATTCATGCAACATATATAAAACGAGATGCACTTTTGGTTTAGGTAAGAATACATAGAGACCCATTTCTCTCTGCTGTTCCACGATAAATAAACTATAAATCCTGTAATAAGAGGCAACCAAAGAAAGAACTCTAAAAGGTAGTAAGAGGAATAAAAGTAAACTTCCTCAACATGTTAAAGTGCATGCGTGAAGAGCACTCAGCTAACATCATACTTGATGAGGAAAGACTGAATGGGATTCTTAAGATTGGGAACAAGGAGGCTCAGCGCCTGTGGCTCAACGGGCTAAGGCGCCAGTCACGTACACCTGAGCTGGTGGGTTCGAATCCAGCCTGGGCCCGCCAAAGAACAATGATGGCTGCAACCAAAAAATGGCCGGGCATTGTGGCGGGTGCCTATAGTCCCAGCTACTTGGAGGCAGAGGCAGGAGACTCGCTTGAGCCCAGGAATTGGAGGTTGCTGTGAGTTGTGATGCTACAGTACTCTATCCAGGGTGACAGCTTGAGGCTCTGTCTAAAAAAAAAAAAAAAAAAAAGATTGGGAACAAGGAGATGATGTCTACTTAACACACTTATTCAACACAGCACCAGAAATTCTAGCCACTGCAATAAGAAAAGAAAAAGGAAGTAAAGACTGGGAAGGAAGAAATAAACTGTCCATATTTACGGATGAAATGATTGCATAGAAAATCCTAAACAATCTATTAAAAAAACTCATAGACCTAATATGTTCAACAAGATGACAAGCTACGAGATCAATGCTTAGAATTTAATTGCATTTCTACTAAAAACAAACATGAGCAAACAGAAATTAAAAACGGCGTACCTTTTACAATTTACAATAACGCCAAAGAAAATTAAATGCTTTGAAATAAATCTAATGAAATCATGTGTAAAATCCATATGCTGAAAATTATAAAATACTGGTAAAAGAGATTAAAGGAGACCCAAATAAATGCAGGGCCATATCATATTCATAGATTGGAAGACTCAGCAGAGTAAAGATGTCAATTCTTCTTAAATTGATTTATAGGTTTAATGTAATTCTTATAAAAACCTCAACACAATTTTTATAGCTCTAGGAAAGTTTTTCTAAACTTTGTATGAAAGAAAAGGACATAGACTAGTTAAAAGCATTTTGGGAAAGGATAAGAAAGCAGGAGAAATCAATATTATCAGTATTAAGACTCACTATGTAGTTACAGTAATCAAGAGTTTGGTACTGACAGAAAGATAGACACAGATCAATGGAACAGAATAGACAATCCAGATGTAGACTCACAAAAGCATGTCCAACTGATCTTTCCTTTCCTTCCTCCATCCCTCCCTCCTTTCCTCCAAACCTTCTTCCCTTCCTTCCTTCTCTCCCTCTCTCTCTTCAGTCTCTGTCTGTCTCTCTTTTGAGACAGGGTCTCACTCTGTCACCCAGGCTAGAGTGCAATGACCTTATATTAGCTCAATGCAGCCTCTAACTCCTGGCTCAAGCAATCCTCCTGCCTCAGTCTCCCGAGTAGCTAGGACTACAGGTGTGTACCACCATGCCCAGCTAATTTTTCTATTTTTTGTAAAGATGGGGTCTTGCTCTTGCTCAGACTGCCAACTGATTTTAGATAAAGGCTTGAAAGCAATTCAATTGAAAGATAGTCTTTCAACACATGTTGTCAGAAAAATTGAACATCCAATTCCCATTATAAATTTCTAATGGGACTTATTTAATAAATGGAGAGAAAGTGATTATCCAGGATAGTGGTGACCTGCAATTTATTCAATATTTCTGTCTAGTTTGGTGAGACACACCTTTAAGGCAGGATACCAGTGAATGAGAATCCAACTATATCCCATGTGCATAGCATGTGACATCAGAGATTGATGGGGACACTTATTGCATTGGATGGTGAAGCTGTATTTTCGCTGGAAGGCTTGAGAACTGTGCAGAGAATCAGACCCAGAAAACTGGCTGTCAGGATGTGGGATGAGGCCATGCACAATGACTACTGGTGAAGGCCGTGGTAGAGTAACTTTACAGTGGGAAGAATTGACAAACACCACCTCAGTCAACTGATCAAGGTTAATGTCAGAAGGGGTTTGCCATGTTTACAGCATGTTTCCTCGCTGTGGTGGGACAAGAATGTAAAGATGTCTTTTTCATCTGGCTAGATACCTAGTAATGGGATTGTGGGATCAAATGGAAGGTTTACTTTTAGCTGTTTGAGCATTCTCCTTACTTTTATCCATAGAGGCTGTATTAGTTTGCAATCCCACCAACAGCGTAAGTTGTTCCCTTCTCTCCACATCCACACCAGCACCTGTAGCTTTGTGACTTTGTGATATGGACTATTCTCAGTGGGGTTAGGTGATATCTCATGGTGGTTTTGATTTGCATTTCTCTGATGATCAGGAATGATGAACAGTTTTTTCATTTGTTTGTTGACTATTCATCTGTCTTCTTCAGAGAAAGTTGTGTTTATGTCTCTTACCCACTTATAAATGGGGTTGTTTGCATTTTTCTTATTAATTTGAGTTCAATGTAGATTCTAGTTATTAGCCCTTTGTCAGATTCATAGCATGCAAATACCTTCTGCCAGTGTAAAGGTTGTCTATATGCTTTAATTGTTATGCCCTTAGCTATGCAGAAGCTTTTTAGTTTAATCCTGTCCCATTCATTTATTTTTTGGTGTTGCTACAATTACCAAAGGGGTCTTCTTCATAAAATATTTTCCCAGGCTAATGTTAAGAATTTTTCCTACACTTTCTTCTAGGATTTTTATTTTATTTTTATTTTTGGAGACAGTCTCACTTTGTCATCCTTGGTAGAGTGCCATGGCATCATAGCTCACAGCAACCTCAAGTTCTTGGGCTCAAGCAATCCTTTTGCCTCACCCTCCTGAGTAGCTGGGACTACAGGCACCTGCCACAATGCCTGGCTATTTTTAGAGACGAGGTCTTGCTCTGGCTCAGTCTGGTCTTGAACCTGTGAGCTCAGGCAACCTACAGCCACGTTGGGCCCCCAGAGTGCTAGGATTGCAGGCATGAGCCACCACGCCTGGCTGTCTTCTAGGATTTTTATTGTTTCATGTCTTAGATTTAAATATTTTATGTAGCAAGAGTCAATTTTTCTAAGTGGTGAGAGGTGAGGGTCCAATTTCAGTCTTCTACATGAGGCTGACCAGTTCTCTTAGCACCATTTATTAAATAGTCATTCTGTTCTCCAGTGTATGTTTTTGTTTGGCTTATCAAAAATCAGATGGCGGTATGTGGCTAGGTTCATTCCTAGTTTCTCTATCCTATTCCATAGATCTATTTCTCTATTTTTGTGCCAGTACATGGCTAGGTTCATTCCTAGGTTCTCTATTCTATTCCATAGATCTATTTCTCTATTTTTGTGCCAGTACCATTTTGTTTTGGTCACTATTGATTTGTAGTATAACCTGAAGTCTGGTAATGTGATGCCTACTGATTTATTTTTATTTCTTAGAATTACATTGGATATTTGGGTTTTTTTCTGGTTCCATATGATATGAAGTATTACTTTTCAAATTATTCAAAGTATGAAATTGGTGCTTTGATGGAGATTGCATTAAATCTGTAGATTGCTTTGGGTAGTTTGGACATTTTAACAATGTCAATTCTCCCCAGCCATGAGCATGGTATGTTCTTCCATTTGTTAACATTGTCTGCTATTTCTTTACTCAGGATTTCATAGTTCTCTCTGTAAAGATCCCTGTAAAGGGGCGGTGCCTGTGGCTCAAAGGAGTAGGGCACCATCCCCATATGCCAGAGGTGGTGGGTTCAAACCCACTCCTGGCCAAAAACTGCAAAAAAAAAAAAAAAAATTAAAAATATATGGCAAAAAAGAAAAATCCCTGTAAAGATCCTTCATGTCCTTTGTTAGGTATATTCCCAGGTATTTCATTTGCTTCGAAGCTACCGTGAAGGGTATTGTGCCCTTGATTTACTTCTCGGCTTGATTGTTATTGGCATATACAAAGGCTACTGATTTGTGGACATTGATTTTATACCCAGAGACATTAGTGTATTTCTTTATCATTTCCAAGAGCCTGATGGTTGAGTCTCTGGGGTTTTCTAAGTATAAGATCACTTATCAGCAAAGAGCAAGCGTTTGACCTCCGCTATTCCCATTTGAATACCCTTGATCTCCTTCTCTTGCCTGATTGCATTGGCTAGAACTTCCAGCACTATGTTGAATAGCAGTGGCGATAGTGGGCATCCTTATCTAGTTCCAGCTCTAAATGGAAATGCTTTCAGTTTTACTTCATTCTGTATTATATTCTAGCTCCCAATTTCAACTACTCCGACTTCACTTCAGTCCAGTTGTCCTCCTTCTAGATAGGAGCTTCTGCTAAAAGCTGCCTCTAGTGGGCCATCAACTTACCCCTTACTTTACTTCCCTGTTTCGATGACTCTCATCCTTGTGGGCTCAGTTGTCTGAGAGCCACTTATATAAACTGTCTAAGCTTATCTTTTAGAAGGAAAAGCTTTTGTTGGGCGTGTTGAACAACATCAAATTAGATAGGGGTTTCTCAACAAACTGGCCCCTAACAGCAGAATTTTGTTCACTTAGTCTTCTATTTTCACCTCTATATTAGGTATCATTTGTCCCCCTTCTTCTGTTATGAGGTCCTTGATTCCCAGTTTTCCACAAATGCTGAAAAAGACAGAAAATCTCAAATGAACACAGATGTTTATTTGGTAACCCATTAACCCAACTTTTAAATCCTTTTGGTTTATTTTTCAAATGACATTGATTGAAAACCAATCTTGGGCCCTTCTTAGAGGAAAATGTGTTTTTCTCTTTTTTTGGTCCTTTAACATTTAATTTAATTGTGTAATAGATAACATTCACATGATCAAAAATTCTTAACTGCAGGAAAAGTTATGTGTTGAAAGGTCTCACTCCTATTCTATCACCTGTTCCTCTATCCCATAGAGGTAACCATTTTTATTAATTTCTTATATATTCTTTTATATAATGCAAGAAAGTTGAATATACATTATTAAATACCTCTTTATTTATTAGTTTCTTACGTATTCTTTTATATAATGCAAGGAAGTATGAATATATATTATTAAATCCCAACATTCTCAGCAAAAGCATCCATGTGGTTCTGTACCTTAATTTTTTCGATTACACATATAGTCTGGACATAGTACCAGGTCTTCCCTGGGAGATATTACTCATTCTTTTCTGTATCTCCATAGTGCTACATATTCCTTGTATGACTGTCCTATAGTTTATTTAATCAGTTCCGTACTGATTCATGTGCGGTTGTTCCCCATCTTTTAGGCTATTATAAACAATATTGCAGTGAGTGACTTGTGACATGTCACTTTATGCTTGTGCAATTGTATCCATAGAATAAATTCCAGAAGTAAGATTATTTAACTAGTGGGTATAGATATTGGCAGTTTAATAGATATTGCCATTTGTTTTCTACCGGAGCTATGCCGCTGAGTACTCCCTGACTGTCCCTACTCCCTAGCAATGTACAAAAGTGCCTGTGTTCCCACAGCTCAGTGGGAAGTAATACACTTAGAAACCTAATTTTGGCACTTTGAGTGCTCAGCACTCAAACTGTGTGACCCGTGCTCTTGCCATGACCATCTTATTTGATGGCACAAGTCCAAGTAGCAGTAGCTGAATTTTCTGCTGACTACAACTTAGTCTTTTTCTTTTAAATCTTTTAAATTGTGCAATATGATACTCACATAGAAAAGGGCATAAAATAATGCACAGCTTAATAAATTAGTGTGACATGGACACACATGGACCACAACCCAGGGCAAGAAACAGAGCATTTGTAGCACTCCATAAAGCCCTTGGTCTTCCACTTCTCCTTCCAATATCGAAGGAATCATTCACCTGGTTATTATAGTATTTAGTTCTTTGTACTTTGACCTCCTATGTATGTAACCTTAAACATTCTAGCTTAGTTTTGCATGCTTTTGAGCTTTATATAAATAGAATTATACTAGTTTGTGTCTGTACTCTTTTGCGTCTTGCTTGTTTTACTCAACTTTTGTTGATATAGTGTACCTATGTTGATACATGTAGCCATAGTTCATTCATTTTTGTTTTGTCTTTTGTTCTATTATATGAATGTGTTATAATTTATCCACTCTATTCTCAATGAATCTGCCAGTTGTTTACAATTTGGGGCTACAACAAACAACACTGTTATGAACATTTTAACACATATGTCTTGTGTACACATGGACCCATTTCTACTTGGTGCACACCTGGGATTGGAATTGTTGAGTCATATGTATGTGTGCTTTCTGTCTTAGTTGACTTGGATTGTGTTACACTAAACATAATGAGAAAAATCTCTGAGTTCAGCAGCTATTCATTTAAAGTTTTAGTTTAAACCTCTTTTTGAAAGATAATCTCATTCTTTAGGCCCCGTATCAAACTTTTGTTCTGCTCTTGGGTACACTCCAAATTTTGTAAGCAGGATTCTTGCATATGGGCTAGGATCCATAGGACACGTAAAGACTTTTCATATCTTTTAGACACTTAGAACAGGGTTTAGCAAATTAAAGCTGCATGATGTATTTTTGTAAATAAAGTTTTATTGAAATACAGCTATGCCCATTCATTATGTACATATTGTCTACAGTTGTGCTACAACTGCCAAGCTGGCAGGGCCTATATGGCCCACAAAGTCCAAAATACTTACCACCTGGTTATATTAGTTAAATGACCAATGATATGAGGGTTTAAAACAACACAAGTTCATTATTTTACAGTTCTGTAGGTCAGAAGTCCAACAGGGTATCACTGGGCTAAAATCAAGTTGTTCATAGGGTTGATATTCTTTTCTGGCAATTTTAGGGGAAAATCTGTTCCTTTGTCTTTTCTAGCTTCTAGAGGACACATTTATTCCTTGGTTCACGGCCCCTTCCTTCATCTTCAAAGCCAGTCTGTTGTATCTCTCTGCATTTTCCATGGGAAAGCTTCTCTCATTGTAAGAACTCATGTGATTAGATTGGGCCCACTGAGATAATCCAGAATAAAACACCCCTCTCAAGATCCTTAACTTAATCATATTGTCAAAGTCCTTTTTGCCATTTAAGGGATTATATTCATGGGTTCTGGGGATTAGGGCATTGACATGTTTGGGGGCCGTTATTCTGACACTAGCACACTAGACCTTTACAGGAAGAGTTTGCTAACTCCTGATTTAAAAAAAAAGAAGTTCAGAAATTTCTGGTTGGAATCTAATATAATCTAATAGGAACATAGCTTCCTATTTAAGAATTTGGCATTTTCATAATCCCTAGCTCCCTCCTCCCCCACATCCACCTAAAGTCATCCTAGCCAATGAGATGAACGAACGACAGGGCTACATTATTTACACTCGAGTGCTGTGGAGGAATCAAAATACTGAGCAATCTCTTGATGCCTTTCTCTTGCAAAATTCTGTCTTGTCTGACTTTCCCAACGGACTTCATTCTTTTCAGCATCAGATTCAGTCACAGTTTCTCCTGACAGGCCAGCAAATCCTTATCAACTTTTAGTATTCTGACAAGCATTAGTATTTTCCAATTCAGCCAAAAATGACCTTACTGAGATCACATCATAAAGTTCTATTAAATACGATTAATGATATCAAGCAGTCAAGAGCTACCTTTCCCATATTTACTGAGCATATTAATAGTCTGTCAGCCTGTCTTTCTTGTCCTTCCATTTCCTTAGGAAACAATTGTATTTATTTTTATTTTTTTTCTTAGATCTTAACTGTGCATTACTGCATTTATGGGCTACAATGTGCTGATTTTATACACAATTTGGAATGCTTAGATGAAACTGGCTAACATAGCTTTCACCTCACTTATTTGTTGCGTTAAGACATTTATACCCTACTCTTAATATATTTGACATGTACCCTTGCAATATGCACATTGGGTGAGGTCCCACCGGTTACCCTCCCTCCCTAATCACCCACACTTTCATACAAATGATAAAACACAATTATAGGTTAGGAAACAAATATTGAGGAATCACAGTTGGCCTCTTCTTTCACTCTTGGTTTACAGCAATCCCATATAATCATCATCTTATTTCTTCCCTTCTGAATTCCACAATAACATACCTGCCATTGTGTTGGGTCTTCACTGTAATCCCTCATTATTAGATCTCAAAATGATATTTTTTTCCTACTTCCTTTAAGCCTTTAGCACTTTAAGCTGAGAATTCCTTCAAATCTCACTTTAAATATTTTCCTGATGATCTCATTTCTTTCTCCTTTTTTCAATCAGTGTGTTTTGAATGGCTTGTCAGCTTACCTCAAATGTCTCAATTTCTTTGACTTTTTCCCCTGAGGGGGAAGTTATACTTGTAAATCATGGAGGAAAATGAAATGATTCTAATATTTTAGCTGCTTGGTATTTATATATTCAATGGGGGAGAGAAAATAAATTTTAGAGCAAGTTTTGAGAGACTGAAGCATCACAATATCATGTTCTGTGTATATTTTTAAAAATCTCTTAAGTGTGGGCGTTGCCCTTGGCTCAAGGGAGTAGGGCGCCGGCCCCATATGCTGGAGGAGGCGGGTTCAAACCCAGCCCCCACCCAAAAACTGCAAAAAAAAAAATCTCTTAAGTGTTTTTTCAATCAAAATCTATTATAAAATAAAATCTAAAATAATTTCTCATTATTATGTATGATTAAGTGAGCATATTTTGAATATAATTTAACCATTTAAATGTGCACAATATAAATATTTCTGAATACAATTTCCATACTAGAACAAACCTTTGTTAACCTATAAGATAGACCACGAATGTTGTAATGACCGAGAAATATCAATCTCTAGGGAAGTCACTAGTGTGAAGCCAAAGGGGCTCACCACTGAGGTCTCTTCTGCTTTAATATTTTGGCTTAAAATGTAGATGGCATGTATGTTAGTTCTGTACCTGATCTGAGAATGGGAGGATCTTAGTACCCCCAAGGGATGCAAGTTGAGAGAATAGGTATCTGTGGGAAGGCTGTGATTATAGCTGCATGAGGATGGTTTGGGGTGGCCAAAGACCGTCTGAGAGATTTGCCTACCCAAAATTTCAATACTAGGGCTTTCGTGAAACTATCCTTCATGGGGGTTAAGAGAGTAAGGGGAGGGGGCCATCTCAATCAAGGCAGGGAGGGTGGTGGCACCAGTTAGGTGTAGAGGCATTTGGGGTTTAGCTGTATGAGAACATCAAGGAAATGCCTATTGAAGATCAGAAATCCCAAAGCAAGAGCAGATCATATAAAAAGGCCCTTCTGGAAGTCCCTTTGGTAGCAGCCAGCGTTTCCCAGATTGGTGACATCAGGTGAAGGGATGTCCAGAATGGATGACAGTATCTCAATTCAGGGTTCTCAATATATTGGAATACTGAACTGCAATGTGGAATAAGAATGAATGTGAAACTCTGATTTGGGGTCTAAACATCAATTTCTAGAAATAAAGGATGAGGGAGACTTGGCTGGACAGCAGTTTGTGTACAAAGTTCCGAGGAGCTTTCATTGATTAAGAGTTTAAAAGTAGGGTGGTACCTGTGGCTCAGCGAGTAGGGCACTGGCCCCATATACTGAGGGTGGCGGGTTCAAACTTGGCCCCAGCCAAACTGCAACAAAAAAATAACTGGTGTTGTGGCGGGCACCTGTAGTCCCAGCTACTCGGGAGGCTGAAGCAAGAGAATTGCCTCAGCCCAAGAACTGGAGGTTGCTGTGAGCTGTGTGACACCACAGCACTCTACCGGGGGCAACAAAATGAGACTCTGTCTCTAAACAAACAAACAAAGAAAAAGTTTAAAATTAGTCAACAGAGATACAGAGCTTAAACCTCTGTTGAGCTTACCTCAAACTCAACCTTAGCATTTCCTTGAGTGACCCACAAAATTCTCTTCCAAAAGGTTTTAGTGGCCAAATTCGTTTGGAAAGTACTGCTCACGTTCTGTCAACCAAAATAAACCACTCGCCCTGTATGGCAGGGATGCAGTTTTGAAGTGGATATGAAGAAGCATTTTCTGAAAGTTTGAATCACATCCTTCCGTAGACCAGGACCCACCAGGCCCTATGTGATTCAGCCCCCATTTGGCACTCCAGTTACATTTCATGCTATCCTTTCCTATCTCTCTTGTTTCTAGGAATGCTCACCTTTCTAAGAGGGTCTCAAATGCACCAGATTCTTTCCCCCCTTAGGACCTTTGCAATTTTATTCCCTCTTCCTCAAAGTTCCTTTCTTTAGTTTTCATACGCTTCGCTCCTTTTTTTCCGGGCTTAGCTTCAACATCACGTCCACATGGAGGCCTTCCTGACCATTCACTGTAAATCAGCACCCACCACTCATCACTTACTTTCTCTCATGATGTCCACCTATTGCAGTTTCAATATTGAGAAGCTATAATTACCTTCTTTCTTTATTTTTTACTTGCTTCTCTCATCCAAATGTAAGTTTCATGTGGGCAGAAAACTCTTCTGTCATGTCCACTACTAAATCTTTAGCACCTTGTATATATAAGGTGCTCAATACATGTCTGCTGAATGAATAACAAGTCCTTTTATGGCTATTTTTCATAATGAACAATTTCAAGCAGAATATAAGAGTAGAGAGAAAGGTCTAATGAACTCCGAGGTCTCCATTACTGAGCTTCAGCAATTTTCAACTTATGGCTGACCTTGTTGCATCTCTATTCCCACCCTGTTCTCCCCTCTTGAATTATTTAGAAGCAATCCAAGACATCACTTCATCTACAAATATGTACCTCTAAAACATAAGAATTCTTTTAAAAATTGGTGACAACACGATGATCACACCTTAAAATATGGTAGAACCTCTCTAAGAGGGCCACCCAAGGGACTGCAACAAACTGGTCAACAGAGGAGGTGGTCAACACAAGGAACTAGGCCTACTGTGCTGATACATATATGTGGTGCATGTCTGGTCTCTGAAAATTAGGTCAACTTAAGGAGGTGGGCAATGTGGGTGGTAGTCAATAAGGTAGTCAATAACTTAAGTCAATAAGTTGAATGAACAACACGAACACTCGGAGCTGTCTAGGAATTGCGCAAGCTACTTCAGAGAGAAGCGAGAGACCAGTTGGTTGATGAACATTGATTGAGCCGTTACTGTATCCCAGGCACCAATTTTGCAGTGAACTATACAGGTAAAGTCACTGAAGCTGATGTTCTGGGCAAATGGTTAGAAACACGAGAGGAGGCCTCCATCCCCTGTGGTGTTCCACTTGAACTGTCTGTGTCCAAGGCACCTGTGTGGACAGAGACACAAAGCTGCTGAGGAGAGGATTTCTGCTTTACTGGGAGACTGGTCCACCTTAATGCACGTGGATTCTCATTTGAATGCTTTTTTCCCTGCTTTTCTATGAACCAAGTCCTTATTTATTACTCAAAATACTTCTATGAAAAACATTTCCTCTTGTTTTTCTTTGCAGGAGGTGACCTGGATTTTTCTCAGTTCTCTGTGGCTTACCGAACAGGTCACGAAAGGATAGGTGACCGGGGAGGCTCCTAGCTCATATCCTGCCCCTGCGTGGATTAAGAACAGGCGTGCCTTCCTCTGGGCAGAGCAGCCTGGCATCAGGGTCCTCGGCTTGGTGTGCAGACAGCAGAGTTGGATTGCAGACGCCCTTGGCTCCCTGAGACGCTCACCTTGGTATGGTAAGCAACCTTACAATAGTACGCGCTTGATCTGCAGGTTGCTATCTGATCAAGGCGCTTCCCTGACTGTTTTTAGTTCTATGCAACTTGCGTTGCCTGCCCCCAAACACAAATAATCTAGTAAAATCACTAAAATGCAAAGGTGAGAAATGGCATGTGATTTGTGACAGATAGCTGCTACTCATTTGTCAAAATCCAACTGTGTGGGGAACAGTTAGTGGGAGGCAGTGTTATGAATACAAAGCATGGTATTTTACAAAGGTCCTGATTCCACTGACAGCCCACTATGTGAATTATTTCGTAAAAGTGTGCTATGCTTGTCTCATTCTGATGCATTTCTGAAAAATGATACATCAACAATAAATCCAAGTTTTATGAATTCACTTCCTGTCAAGGAGTATATGTCATTATAATGTCTGTTGCCATGGAAATAGTTGGGATTTTTCCGTCATACGAAAGAACCTAAGTAGGTTGAAAATGTGGAGACGTGTTACATTTATTCTGTCCCCTAAATTTTGTTCACACTTTTCCAAATGGGGAAAAAAATACATTGCAAGAATGAAAAATCCTAAAATATGTCTGGAAGAGCACACTTTCAATTTGGAAAAGCTAGATATTTCTCCCCCCTTCAAACAAGTAGACAATAACAACAGCAGCAAAATAGTGACAGTTCAATATATCCAAAAATGAGCTGAAGTTCTGGACTTCTGTTTCCTTGGCATAGAATTTTTATGCTGGGAGACTGGAGGAATGGTCTATGCAGGGATGACCAAGTTAGTGGTGTGCTGTCCAATATGGCAACCACTAGCCACATGTGACTACTTAGCACACGAAATGTGTCTAGTCTGAGCAGGGATGTGCTGGGATGTCAAAGTTTTGGCATAAAAAAAGAACCTAAATAGCTCATTAATAATTTGTTAATATTGGTGACACATTGAAACAATAATTTAGATTTAGGGGGTTAAATGTAATATGTTATCATTCATTTTATTAGCTCCTTTTTACCTTTTATATCATGGCTACCAGAAAATTTTAAATTCTCTATGTGGCTCAAATGAGACTTTTTTGGACAGTACTGATAAGCAATGGTAGCATGATGCCAAAATGTCTGGCTAGCTACGACAACCAAGAGCTCATCCATTTCTTGTAACTATTTTATCTGTTTGGCAGCTAATTAGATTGCTGGCCTGGTTTTCCTCTGGGTTGACGCAGGCAAAGAGGAAGGCATTGTGGAGATGGG
Source organism: Arctocebus calabarensis (assembly GCA_963573935.1). Lineage (NCBI taxonomy): Eukaryota > Metazoa > Chordata > Mammalia > Primates > Lorisidae > Arctocebus > Arctocebus calabarensis. The sequence goes on from CAUYON010038459.1 coordinate 71,057, forward strand.
ACAGTCAGGGGTTACATGCATTATAAGAACAGGTTTTTCATGCCATACCCACTAAGTATGAGGCAAACTTCAATGAATCCCCCCCTCCAACTGATTCCTCCCAGACCTCCACTCATGGTGCTGCAATTGTCCCCGTGGGCAATCTTAGTGTCTATGAAGCATATCATATTATCTAAGATGGTCAATCATTTGGCAGAATCATAAGATTCTGTCATTATATGGCAAGGTCTGCAATATGCATATAGATATTTTGTGACATGTGAAATTTTGGATGGGAAAAGGATTAACCAAAGTCAAATGAATTTGGAAAAGCTGGCAACATTTCTGGCAGCGTCTTAGTTGGCGTATTTCATTACAAGTCCACTTTCTTATCCACACGATCTGAGAGAGCCCGGATTTCATTTATCAGGGTGTATAAGATGTCAATCCTTTTAAGGAAAAAAGAAAACCTTGCACTGAAATTCCTGAATGATACCCACATGCGTTTGGATCCAATTGTTGGGCCACATTTTTAGCAATTGCAATACGACCCCGCTCCCTGCATGTTGGGTATTTTACTGACATAAAACTATTTCTTGCTACATTCTTGCAAGGTCGGCATTTTCATCTCATTCTAAAAACGAAAAAACTGTGCTTCAAATGCTTCAAATATAACTTTCCCAAGGCCTCAAAGCTACTAAACAGCGAATGGACTGGGAGGATTTGAAAACAGGTGTGTCTGGCTCCAAAGTCTAAGTTCTTTTCTTAGGAACTCATTGCCTCCTTTTCAAATATGCGGCAAGAATTGCTCCAGAGCCAGAAGCTACATGTAAACTGAAAGCATAGGTCTGCTCTAAAGGCGGGGTTCTAGTCCACATTCTGAGAGGACCTCAAAGTGAATGTCAGCTGCTAAAGATGAAAGAGCAAGGAGTAACTCAATGAAGGCTAAGACAAAAAGAATAAGAAGAACAGAACTGCCAGTTATAACATTGAACTCTTTGCCTTTGGCCTGGAGACCCTGGGCTGATCACTTAATTTCTCTGCATCTCACTGCCTTTGCCTGAAAAATTATCCCCTGTGCCTCCTGTATAGTGTTGTAATGAGGGCCAAATTAGATACATACACAGTGCTTTGTAAATGCAGAAACTGTCTGCAAATAAGGTTTTACTAAAGTAAAATATCATATTGCCCCTATTTTAATATGGGGTGGTATTTGGTTCTTCTTAAGTCATCCATTTTCAACCTGTGGGTCATGACCCACAGGAACTGTGTTAAAGGGCTGCGGCATTATGAAGGTTGAGAACCACTGTCTTAAGTGGATAGTAGTCAAGTGACTAAAGAAAAGCTTACCTGACTGTGTATATTTCAAAAAGAACAAATCTAAAGTTTCTCCTCCAGCATGTCATGACAGGGAATGAGATTTAGCACTTTGTAGCAGTAATAATAAAACCCAATGGCCAGATGCTAATGCTCCATGGCCAGAATGGAGCTTAAGGTTATGCTGGTCCATAGCTGGAAATTTTCTTACTCATAAGTATTTTGGACCTATTTAAATTAAACTGCACAATTTTTTACTCCAGGCACAAAAATAACACCTTAATGAATCCTAGATGCGTACTTGGATGGGAAGATTTAATATTACAACAATATTGGTTCTTGATGACTTTGACAAAATCTCAAACAATATTGATCATTAATATTGATAATTTAATTCAATTATTTACAATTTTTGGAAAAGTAAATGAGTAGAAATAGGATGATTTTGAGAAAGAGTAATAAATGGAGGGTTGGCCCCAAGTCTTCATCTTCCCCTGTTGATGTCTTTGCCACAAAAGTCTTTGCCATGTGACTGTGCAGTGCTTCTAAAGGCACCTTCAATTGGATCTTAGCCACATGACTTACTTTGGCCAATAGAGCATGAGCAGAAATGGTGTGTGTCAGTCGGTTCATAGCGTAGGCCTTATGATGTCTCACAGGATTCTGCTTGTTCTCTTGCAACTCTGCCAATAAATCTGGTTGAAACAGGGTAACAGACATGGTGCAGAGCCACCTCAGGTGACAAATAGACCCTCAGGGAGAAGCCTATCTCCCCAGCCAGCAAAGCCTGGAGCAGAACTATCTAGAGCAGTCAAAATCCCCGTCAATCTGCAGATCAGATGCCTGGGTGATAGTTCATGGATTGTTTTAAGCCATTGAGCTTTGGGGTGGTGTGTTATGCAGCTGTAGCTAACTGATACAGCCCCACCACACATGAAAACTGTTGTGGTATAGCTAGTATGAGGTGGAGACAGCATTCAAATCTGGGTCTGCTGTATTCTAAAGACCATATCTTCTTTCTTTGAGGAAGTTAATTGAAGGTTTGCATCAAAGCCTATAATAGATTCATTGCGTAGGTCATTCCTAATGTGGTTCGGGAATGATATCCCAAGATTTGCTTTGCCACGTGGCCCGTAATATGAATGCCCTTGCTGAGAAAGGGGAATAGATGAGAAATCAATCAGTCTGTGTGCTCCAACCTTCCTAGACCATCAGAGGTTTATTTCCCTTATTAGAAATTCAGTCCAAGGTATATGGCACAAAATTAATCTTTGTCGTGAAATTCCCATTCCTTTCTTTCCACAGCAGGCTGAAAATGTGCCCCTAGAAAATGCAACCTTAGATGGCATCTTTTCCTCAAGAAGTCCTGAAGGTATTTTGGAAGCTGTGGACCTGCTAGGGAGGATAATGTATTATCTTGGGCAATAAGTCGTGATTTATGAGGGCAGACCTCTTTAGCTTGAAAAGAAAAAAATGGCTTCTAGGTTAACGTTCATCACAGACAGCAAGAATCTTTCAAGAAGACTCCATTGTCAACTTCTCAACAACTGGTAATGACTCTTGGCTCCCACATTACACATTTCTGTGGTTACGCAGCAGTATTTCAGCTTCTTTCAGTATCTCATAAAAATCACAGCTAATAAACTCCAATTGGCACCTGAAGGAAGGGCTGCTAGCTTCTGACTGTAATGTACTGGGCTGAGTAGCACTTCAAAGGCAAGGAGGCTCCTCCTGTCTCCCTTGCCCCGGTTTCTATCCCTAGGTGAAGATTAAGCATGCGCTCTGGGAAAATCTGTTCTGAGTTTGCTTTAAAGGGTTTCGTATCCCTTTAAATCAGCTGTTGAGTTCGACAGCCTGCTCACATAGGCTCCCTTTCCAGTAGGGAGAGGGCAGATTCTCAGTTTCCATTTGATCCTTTCATTTCCTTGTGTCCTCTCTTCCCAACCCCATGCTTCCAATTTGTTCTTTCCTGAAGATGAAGCATGTATGTCCGCGAGAGAAGGCTGATAATTTTAAGGTCTAATGATAAGTCTAAACTAAATTTGAGATTTATTTGGTGCCTGACTCCTGATACTTGAAAATAGTCTGTTCCTAGCTAAGGTTGGGTGGCAGACACACAGTAACAAGGTAATATGACATACATTTTCATGGAATTTCAACTGAAAAAATGTTTTCTGTCTGTTCAGAGCTGTCCCCTGTGAACCTTTCATGGTTACCGTAACTTTATATTGGGAACTCATAGTTTGGGTACTTAGAAAACAGTCCATGAAAATGCATAGACTATTTTTTTAATAGTCTGTTTTAAAAGATCAGTTTCTTCTTTTGCCACATCTCAGAAATGTAGAGAGCACTGCTGAATCCTGGGCAAATGGGGCAGAGCAATGCTTACTGATAGTAAAATTAGATAGAAAATGTTAGTGATGAGTATCGGTGTGGTGGCATTACTTAGTGATTTGGGAGAAAACTTCCCCGTAAGTTTTAACCATCTTTCCCATTCCTCTCAAGAGAATTGAGAACAATTTTACTCGAGCTTGCTTCCACACGCTTTCCAAGAGGTAAAAGAAACAAACATGGACCTCATGAGAAGACATGCAATCACACCCAGTTTACTATTTTTAAAAAAATGAAAAAAGAACTCCAATTCTGCTAATGAGATTTTGACAGCAGCCTATAGACATCTAAATATTCCAGACTTACTGAATCCACCATAATATTTCGACTGGACAGATGGGTCTATGCAACAGATGTTGGTCTAGCCAACAAGGTTGGCTCACCCTGGTCTGGTTCCCTGATTCAGTTGCTTTTAGGACTAAGAATCTGAGAATGAGAACTAGGAGATACTGGTTCTAATCCAGGCTGTGCCACTAACCATATGACTCTCCCATGGGCCTCAGAATCTGTGTCCCTGATTTAGGGGCAAGGGGACTTCTTTGACATATCTCACAGGTTGACCGTGAAGGTAAAATAAAATTTTGTATGAGAAGGAAGCCCTTGGTAACCTGCTAAGGTATTAGGGCTATTGGTAGTATCTAACATGCTCTCAATGCAAAATATTCAGTGGAAGTTTTTCCTAGGCTACGTGTTCTTCTCCCTATTCTAGACCTCAGGGAAATACCATCTTGCATTACATATGAGCTGGGAAAGTCATATGACAGCTACAGGTCATTTTTTATCATGTGCTTCTATATGGCAGCCATTGAGCTGAGGACTTGAGAAACATTAGCCTATTTAATCCATACAACCGCCCTATGAGATCAACACTAGTACTACTGAGCATGACAGGGGTGTGGTGTTTAATACCAGGTGCTCTGGAGCCATACTGTTTGGGTGCATGACTGAGCTGCACCACTTAATAGTTGCGTGACATTGGGCAAGCTACTTCACCTCTCTAAGCCACAGGTTCATCATCAGTACAAAGGGGAAAAATGAGACTGCATTAGTTACGATAGTGCTAGCTGCCATGGCAAGCAAAACCAAATGGGCCCCCCACGATGGCTCATATACAATGAAACACTTGCACATGTAAAGTCCAAATTGGGTATTTGAAGCAGAGATTCAGGAAGATCAGCTTTTTTATGTCTCCCTAGAATGCCTCTCAAAGTCACTGAGCTTATCAGTGACAAGCTTGAAGAGGAAAGAGCATGGAAGACTATGTGTAGAAGAACCTGAGGCTCAGAGAGACAAAATGATTTGTACTTGGTCACATAACTAGGCAGTGGTGGCTCTGAGATGTACTCTTTCAGGCTCTGAAGCTTATACTGTCTACACAGATCATAATCCAGTATTAGAGACCCCATTTCACTGTGCACAGAGCTAAACTACCACCAGAAATGGATGCGAAGTTGGCCACTAGTCTTGGATTCTACCTCCAAGAAGACAGAGAAGGAACTTCCCATTAGCTCCGTTGGCTTCCTCCCAGGGAGTAGACTGGAGACTGTGTTATCCACAGGGGAGTAGCTATTGGACTCCATCACTGGTCCTCTTGGGTATCATCACCGTTGCTGCCACCATCAATGTCATCTTATCTTTTTATCATTACCTGCTCCTACTTTTTGGAACTTAACCAATGCTTCATTAGCTTCAAGAACCAGATCCTAGTTTCTAGTTCTTATCTTAAACATTGTTATCATTATTAAATTTTAAGCCTCTCTAATTTTGTGAAGGCAAAAAGTGGAAAGCAAATAAACACATGTACATGTACAGAGAAAATTAAAAAAAAATATATAAATTTATATAATTCATATAAAGTTAGAATAAGTAGGAATAAAAAAATAAAGAATATGTGCTTTTGTGGTAAAAAAAAGAAAAGAAAAGAAACAGATCCTAAGACAGAGAAGCAAAAACTGTTTACAAACACAACTTTGGATTTGAGCTGGGAGTCAAGGGCTATGGGTTCAGATTCTCATTCAGTCACTTGCGAAGTGTAGGAGATTTTGTCATCGTTCCAGCTCTTCATTCCTCATGTACTTATGCCCTTTGCCATGCGTCTTTGTAGGTCCTACCACTAGAAGCAGAGACTACATCCCCGTCCTATCGATGTTGGACTTGGCTATGACTTTCAGAGGCCAATGAGCTGTTAGCATCGTGTTGCAAATGGAGGCTTGAAGTGTGCTTACATGATTAGGCTTGTTCTCTTACACATTTTATATTCTCTATGAGAAAAAACCCCAAACCTCTGGCAAGCACACTGGGTAAAGGGATGAGAGACACCTGGAAAGGACCTGAATTCAACCTGCAGCTTGGATCTGTTAAATCAGTCCATCTGTAGCCAGAGAAGAATGGCTGTTTTAAGGCATGAGGTTTGAGGGGTAGTTTATTATGCACATTATTTTGGTAATAGCTGACTGATACACCAACCACGAGTACCCTTAGCAAATCACTCCTCCTCTGTGGAACTCAGCTTACTTCCCCATGCATTGAAGGCATTAAACAATGCACTCTACCTAAAGCCCCTTCTCACTGTCCTGCAGATAAGGGCAAGCTATCTTGTCACATTCCCCACCCCCTACAAGGCTTTGTATCCTAGTGGGGGGATCCATATGCAGGCACAGAAGGGAGGCTCTTAAGTGAGTATCCTTTGAATATCAAAATTAAACAATTATCCCATTATCATTTGGAGCTACATGATATTAATTCATTTTCATACTTTAATGAATGGAAGCCGATTTCATTAGCTTTCAAATATCAAAAGCTTGCCTTAGTAGCTTCTTTCCTGTAGCCAGAAGGAGCTGTTTCTTTGGCTGTCCTGGTAATTCACAAGGTAGGGCCTAGAGGCTGCTGAGGTCGTAGCAGGCGCCCACCATTCAATCTCCAGCCTTGAGGACAGAGAAGAGTAACGTCAGAGGTGTTAGATGTTATGTCCAGGTTATGTCCATCTACCCCCTTTCCAAAGGTGCTTAATGTTAGAGGTCTGAGGAGATATACAGTCACAGTACATATGCGCCTTTTAACTATGGCCATTGATTCCTTGGAACCGGCAGCAATTGTGGTGGCAGATTTATTATATGTGCCACAGGTCAAGGTTCTTAGGTTACTTTCCAAATAGCCTTTTCAGGTGTCTGAGAATTCCTATAATGATATACATAAGGTACTGGATACTCTGAGGAAAGTTAGTGTATTCCTTGCCCCACTTGGAGCCCAAACAAAAATAAGATAAATATCCTCTCCGGGGTCTCCGGGTCTTCTCTTGTCCTGATGAAGTTTCCGGCACTGAGTGCCAAGGGCCAGATGGGCTGGAATGTCATCCTGACTGGAGTGGATGCACCCGTGCCCAACATACATCGTCTGACATGTACTCATGCAGCAAAATAAACTGTGTCTTGTCATCTACGACATTTGCTTAAAAAGAATGGCTGCTTCTAGCACACATGCAGAAAAGAGAGTGCAAGAAGAAATCAAAACTTTACTTTCACAACCAAAAGATTAGAATGTGCACCAGCTGAGGACTAGTTGAACAAATGCTGAAGTAGCCTATGGTAGTGCTTAATATCAAAGTATCTAGAGTTAAAGGCCTGAATTAAAAACCCCGTTGTGTTGCTAACTCACCTAGAACACTTGGGCAAGTCACGAAACTGTATACTTTAGTCTCTCATCTGTAAAATGGGGATAATCTATCTCTATGAAAAATGTTTAGAGTTACTGGGAATGAAATGAGCGAACAGTTATAAGGCATTTAGAATAATGCCTGACACTTAGGGAGCATATAAATATGGTAGCTATGATTTAAATAGAAGTATGATTTAAAAGAATGAAACAGATTTATATGCTCTTTAACTCCCAAACCACCCTTTATTATTTCTTGAGTTTTGAGGGTTGACTGGGTTCAGCCAGGCTATTCTTCTACCCCCGGTGGTGTCAGCTGGGGCTACAGTCATTGACGAGCCTGTGTGGGTTGGAATGTCCAAAATGACTCCTTCACATGATGGGCTATTGGTGCTGGCTAGAGTTACTGTCCAGAACACCTCAGATCTCCTTTCCATTAGTTTTGGGATTCCCACAGCACAGCATATGGGTTGCAAGAGGGAGTGTCCCCAGCATGTGAGGGTGGAAGCTACAAATCTAAGGCTCCTCTTTGAAAGTTACACTGAATCACTTCTGTCTTCCAAAGCAAGTCACATGCAGGCCCAGATTCAAAGGGAAAGGAAATTGTGTCCAACTCTCTCAATGGATGGAATGGCAAGAAATTTGTAATCTTTAACTTGTTACATATTGTTAAGTAGAAGGGGGAATGTAACAAGGGAGCTCTTATATCTTACATACATACACATATAATAACCTATGTAAAACAACATATATACACACACACATACACAACCAAAATTAATACAGTAGAACCTCCAAAGTTGACCACGTCCTTACATTGACTACCTCCTTAAGTTGACCTAATTCTCATAGACTGGACATGCACCACAGTAGGCCTAGTCCCTTTTGTTGACCACCTCTGTATATTGACTAGTTTGTTACACTCCCTTGGGTGCTCAACTTACAGAGACTGTCTTGTATAGGTAAATGAATGTGTGTGTGTACCACATAGAATCAACATCAGTTACCTAAGGAAACAATGAGGGCAGTGCCTGTGACTCAAGGAGTAGGGCACCGCCCCATATACCAGAAGTGGTGGGTTCAAACCTAGCCCCAGCCAAAAACTGCAAAAAAATAAAAATAAAAGTTAAAAAAAAATGAATCAGGAACCGATAATAGGGAAAGGGATTGGGAGGCTGAGATGGGAGGTTGACTGAATTTTCACTTATGCAATTTTGCATTGTTTAAGTGGTTTCACCATGTTTGTATTTTATCACATGTTTGTATTTTATTTATTCAAGGTAAATAAATAAAAATAGAATTAGCAGCAATATTAAAGTTTTAGCAGTTCTAGTACAAGGAGAAATCATGTCTAGAAAAACACAACTCCATGAAAGAAATCTTTCCATCCCCCTGCCCGTTGTCAACATGTGGGGTTGTCCTGGCTGACCAGAGAGGTTCCAGTCCCATCCCCCCCACACACATACATACACTGCTGGCATGTTTTTTATTTTATTTTATTCATTCATTCATTCAGATTGATATGAAGGTACAAATGTTTAGGTTATAGTGTTTTCATTTCTAAGGTAAAGTTCAAGTTGTAGTTAAGTCCTTCACCCAGGGGGTGTGCTGTATTGTACCCTTACATTGTGCTCATTAGACGAGAACTTGTGCTGGCATGTTTTTTAAACCACCAAGGTAGTTTATACGTCTGTGTTCTTCCTAAGAACTGGATTATTGGATATTAAAAAAACATTTTTCCATCCCCATTAAAAATCATCATTTATCTGTGACTAGCATACCATTCTCATTTATGTTTAAAGTCGAAGCGGAACTACTCCCTGAACTAGGGGATTTGTAAACACAGTATCATATTTTGGATTTCCACACCATTGTTTGGTAGCTGTGGTTTTGTGCTATTTCCCTGTGGTGTTAGATGGCTGCAGGGAGGTTTAAAATTCTTTTATGAAGAGGGAGCAAAACCAGAAAGTAAAGGCACGCATTCCCACCCGTCTCCTGTGCAGCAGTAAGGGAAGACAGAAAGTCATTCCAAGGCGGGGAACGAGAAAGTTCGGGGTCTTTTGCCTCTGCTTGTTGTGCACGAGACCCTCTTGTTCTGCGAGCTGGCACGTGGTGCTCCTGAGGTAGGGGAGAGATGATTCCAGGCTCCACATCAGATGTGCATCTTGTTATTGCTGCATTTAGACTTCCATTCTGGGATTTTGCTTGTTCATAACAGAATCTATTGCATTTCATTTCTAAAAGTCTTATTCTAGCTTCATGGATTTGGCAAGTGTCCCAGATTGTTCACTTTCATTCTGAAATTTTAAAATATCCACTTACACCTCCATTTGTGACCCCGTTTAGCATGATCTTTTGAATAAAGAACTGGCAGACGGAGCACTAGTGAATTTCAAGCACAAATAAGTCACACAAGGGTCAAAGTGCTAGTCAAAGAGAATTTGAGAGATCAGAGTCATTTCCCCTTTCCCTTTTGCCCCTAAAAGGGAATTTGGGGGGCACATTCTAAATAGTCTGCCTGTATATAATCATCAATGTCATTATTCTCAGCCTACGGATGATGTGATGCAGTTGTACTTATATATGTATAATAATCTGAAAGAAGCCTTAGAGATTGTAATGAAGAAACTCAAGTTTAGAGAGGTTAAGTGACACACCTAGAGTCACACAGGAGGTTAGTAAAAAGTTCCAGGTAAACTCTCAGGTGTCACAACTCCTAATCCATTGGGGTTAGATGCGACCTTTGCTTTCATCATGTTTATGATACAGTGAAATCCACCAGGAATTGTTGTGCTATTGGGCCAGTGGGCAGGGCTAGGGTCCACGTGGAGCAGAGATGGTTCTCCTATTTAAGCTTCAGCAAAACCCACTCTGCTTACGTGCTTAGTATTCATGCACGGGGGAAGATTTTATTGGAACAAAGGCTTCTACGACTAAAGCATTGGAACACCAAATAGTTCAGTGAACAGCTCGATCTGAATGGAATGCAGAGCATAGGTTTAACAGAACGTGTACACAGCATGCATATGAAGCTGAGTACCACGCCCCACGTAAGTCAGGTCTGTGAGCGGGCGCAACTGTGGCTCTTGTAAGGCTCCTGAGTTAAGTGAACGAGTCCTTTCTCAGCGCTCTTTACCTTCTGATGTCTGCTTCTTCCTTCTAGTTGACGGGCTCTCAACCAGGGGAACATTTGATGATGTCTGGAGATATTTTTTGGTGCTGACACCCGGAGGAGGAGGTGCTACTGGTGTCTAGTGGGTAGAGATCAGGGGTGCTGCTATATATCCTGCAATGCACAGGACGGTCCCTCACATAACAGAGAAGTATTTACCCAGAATGGCAGCAGTGTCAGATCAATCGGGGACAGCATAAGGCCCACTGCCTCTCTTTGGTGTTTTCCTGGAAGTAACCAGCCTGCAGTGCTCTGAGGTTTTCTGGTCTCTACTTCCCAATTTAGCAATTCATTGAATGATTGTCTTACTTGCTCATAATTTTTTCCAGCTACAATTAGTATTAGGTGCTCCACTGAATTACAAGCGTCTTGTAAGAAAAGTGAGTGTTTTATGAATGTACTTGTGCTGAGGGCCTTATGAGCACCTAACCTTGGCTAAACATGTAGAAAATGCTTTTCTAGGGAGGGCATGAAAGGGAAAAGTTCAGAAGAATGCCCAGATAACCAGAGGAGCTGCTTAAGCAAAAAATCAGGCATTACTAGGAAGGATAAAAGTAGGAGATTTTTCTAGTTGGTGTGGGGCTGATGACAAAGATAGTGGTAAAAGGGAAGAAGACATGGGGAGGAGGAGGGGGAAAATGAAAGGGAACTTTGAAACTCACAGCTGAGTTAATGCTAGAACAGGTAGATAAAAGGGAGCCTTTTGAGATTTCATTCATTCATTCAAGGGTGCTCTTTTTGATGCCACAGCCAGAAAAGACCCCTCAGAGGATATGACATACAAGTAGTGAGGTTTTCCTGGAAGGAGGAGACTTTGTTTCACCAGTATACTTAGTGATTTCGTGCTACCTCACCTATTGCCCATTCTCTCTGGCAAGCCATCAATGTGGGCAAAATTGACGTTCTGCCAGCATCTCTTTTCTGTCCCTCCCAGGAGTGGCCTTAAAGGAAAGTTGAAAAGAGAGAACAAATAAGTTCCCTTCCCCATTTCACTTCCTGGGGCTCAGCATGTGGTTGGAAGGATTAAGAATAAAGACTAGTGGTTCCAGGGTCCTACCCAGAGCTGGCTGGAAATCGTGCCTCTCTTTGTCTTTGGTGGTTCCAGGGTCCTACCCAGAGCTGGCTGGAAATCGTGCCTCTCTCTCCGAGAGGGATTGTAGATTATTCTAGGAGTCCACAATACAAGCCTTAGTTACTTAGCAAGGCGGTTTCTACTTCAGGTCATAATATTCTTACATGCTGTGTGAGTGTGTGTGTGTGTGTTTTAAAAGCATCCAAATAAGATTTTACATTTTCAAAGGACTGACTCCATGATTACAAACTGGTGTTGGCCTAAAAGAGTGGTAATTTGGTTGAGAGATGGATTTCGGTCTGTAACTTCTATGCGTGGATGATAAATTTCCAGTGTAAAAATGCTGGAAACATTAGGGAAATGTTTTCAAACTCTTCTTCTCAACCAAGGCACTGATTTAAATGAAAAAAAAAAGAAAAGAAAAGAAAAGAAAAAACAACCTCTGCATGCCAAGGCAGCGTACTTCAGATGTCCCCATCAACTGCGAGACAGTCGCTTTCCCGGGAAGCCCTGCCATATGGTCAGTATGAGAAATCTCAAATTAAAATAATTTGTTATTCAGAGAGAGCCTTTCATTGGAGCCAAGACTCTCCCAACTTTACATTTTGCAGCCTTTGCCACACAATGATGAGGTCCATTTGGGTTGTTTAAAATATTTGTAGTATTTGTTTTAATCTCTCGGCAGTGGCCCTGTAGCCAGTGTAAGAGAAAACAGGAGGCCGGGCCCCACCTTCCCGCCATGTGGGCCTCAGACCCCAGGCTGGCCTGCTAAGCCCTGGAGGATCAAGTCCTCACTTAAAATGCTGAGCTGGCTTATGCTACAAGGCTTGTGAGGGGTAGGGAGGGAGGTGGCTGGGTGGTCCCTGTCACCTGCAGGGAGGGTGCTTCATTCAGCCACTGGAGACTTTTCCTAGGAGGCAGACTGGCCTGGGAAGGAGGCCGTCACGGTCCCCCCTCTCGCGCTGCTCGGTGCTCACAGGCCAGGCTTGCTCTTTGAGGTTTTTCTGTTTGAGCTCTGCACCTCTGATGAAGTGAGATCATTCGCAATGGGAGGCAGGAGGCGAGCGAGCCCTGGAAAGGGTGAAAGCCACTTGTGTCACTCTGCTACGGCTGCCATGACAGAGTGCCACAAACCGAGGGCCTGAGAAGAGCAGAGATGTATTCTCTCACAGTTCTGGAAGTCAGAAATCAAGGTGCAGGCTCCAAAGCCCCCGGGCGGGTCCTCCCTTGCCTCTTTCAGCTCTGGTAGCCCCGGGCAGTCCTTGTCTCTTGGCAACATAACTCCGACTTCTGCCTGTCTTTCCTTTGTGTCCACGTTTTCCTCCTCTTACGAGGATGCCGGGATGCTAGGCACCTCGCATGAGAGTTTGTCCTACTTTCAGAGGGACATGATTCAAGCAGTAGCACCACTGAAGCAAGGGACGCTTTTCCCGGTGAAGGGGCTTGACTCTTAACACGTGCTCTGGGCCTCAGTGTGCATGGCAGCTAGGCCAGGACCCCATTTCCCAATTCAGGGGAGGCCGGTGCCCAGTCTTCCCTGGGAGACATGGGGTGGGCTGGCTGGAGGAAACAGCTGACCAGTGTGGGGCCCAGATTGTACTCTAGAAGTTGAACTTTTGTTGAAATTCTCACTGCAGCCACAAACCCCAGGATACCTGGGGCAGCCTCCTGCTTTTAGAATCCTAACTTCTAAATTCCCCAGCTCCTGGAGGTTTAACCAAATCTGTAATGTTATTTTAACTGTGTCACTTGTGATTTAATGTTGTTTATGGGTGGCACGGCTACCTGACCAGCAGCAAGATTAAGAGACAGATTTGGAGCCTTCCTAGTTTATATCTGCCACCACCCTTCTCCACCCAATCCCACTGGCCCCAAAGGCAGGAGAACTCTAGTGGCCTTGCTGTCATTTCTCCAGTGATCATCTTCTCTTAGCTGTCCTGTCCTGGCTGGCTGGAGCAAGCCCATGAATATTCTGAGCCACTCCTTCCTGTCTGTGGAGCTTGTGCCACCATGAGGAAAGGGGTGTGTGACCTGGGGGGAGCTCCCCACATTTGCAAAGGTTGATAAGAACACTTCTTGGTCAGAATCTTCTCTATTTCAGCAGCCCTGGCAACCTTCCTCTGTTACTTTCTTTGGTGTCTCACCCAACTTTTACCCTGGGGCAGGAGAGGGAGAGAAGGTGTGGCAATTCTGGCCTCTATTTTAGAGACAGAAATGGGATGTTATTCCACTTCTGGAAGATTTCCTTCTGCTAGTGATAGCCTTCTTACTTTTTCACAACAAGGAAAGAGGGGGAACACTCCGAGGCTACAGAAAGCCCTGATCTCTTGTCGTACCTTTCATGGATTTTTCCTTAGAATTAACTATGATGGAACCAAAAATCCATCTGGGATGGCTGTTCTTTATCTAAGAGGTCAAGGAGATACGAGCTCAAAGTCAACAGTCCAGAATCTTGCTGTGGAGTAGAGTTGGCCTCTATATAGACCCGAGCTTGGTTGTTTCGATGAGGAGCATCTGAGGTTTATGCACAGACCTTGGGCACAGAGGGCACTGGAACAAGTTCACTGTTCTTCTTCACATGGGGTTCAGCTTCCCAAATCTACAGTCTAAGAGGACACAGAGAGTGTTCGGGGAAGAGGCAGGTTTCTTTCTGTGGTGCGCTCCTTAGGATTTCGAAATTCAAGCAGTTGGTGAAAAGCCAAATGTGGGGCGCCATGCAAACTCTGATTTTTATGGATTGGTCTCACAAACTCCTACATGACACTTCCGTGGTGACACTCTTTTATGCATTTTATAAATATTAATTCAGTCGGTCTTCGTAACAGTGTTCTCAAGCAGTTTCTATTAATATCCCCATTTTACAGATGAGGATACCAAGGAGCAGAGAGGTCATATCACTTGCTCAAGGTCACACAGCTTGTAACTGGCAGCATTAGAATTTGAATCCAGCTGTCTAGTTCCATAATGCATGCGTTTACACACTAAAGTAATGGGAAATTGGTGATGTTTCTTTTTTTTTTTTTTTTGTCGCTTCCTTTTTTTTTTTTTTTATTTTTGTAAGACAGAATTTATTCACAGAAAAGAAAAGAAAAGAATACAGAAAACATTAAGGCATCTGTTAGAGGGAGAAAATTCTAGTGGGGAGAGAGAAGCTCTCTCCGTTTCTCTCCCAGTCTTTCCCATCTCCTCCTTTAGGCCTTTAGTCTCAGGGTATATATAGGTGTATG